>WEKY01051472.1:21097-110374 GCA_013390045.1 Picathartes gymnocephalus
TTCTCGAGATATTCCTCCACCCCCCGCCCCCTTCGAGAGAAAACTCCCCGACAGAACAGTAAGCATAGATGGGCCTTTTCTTTAGGCCTAGGTATAGCCTTTGTTTTTCTTAAGTACTCAGTAATTAAGGCTATTTAGCAACTGAATGGAAAAAAATTCTATACTGTTAAAAGGAAATAAAAGGAAAGACAACCCAACCCCCAACAGAACCTTTTCCTCCTTGATTGGATCACTGAAGTTGCCCTTCTGTAGGTAAGTGTTCTTGTACTACAGGCTTTTTCTCCCAATTCCTTTTGCTGCATTCAAAACTGTACCATGTAGAGCAAGATTTGGTCTGTAATACTCAATGTGTAGCCTCTTACTCCTCCATATAGTACTGGAACCTCAGACCATTTTACCATCAGTCAACTATGTATCTTTTTTGACATTACTGCATTCCAGTTATTTGCGTCCCATTGAGTAAGCACCCTAGATTTTTTTATTCTCTCTCCTTGCTTTATTACACTTATCAAACAACCAGATTTTTGTCAAGTTCAAAGTATGTTCTTCCATTTAAAACTGGAATGCAGCATAGCTAAATAGTCTGAAACTCTGAAAAACAGCTGGAATGCGCAATTCATGTAACACTGTTTTTCATAGTAAAGGTAGAAGTCTACCTGTGCCTTTGCTAGGAAAGGTGCTTCTCTGGAGACTGTGAGAGAAATGAGATAAATAATTTCTTCAGAACACCACAGGGATTTCAGCTCCAAGTGTAGTGCACATAGCTCTGAGCTTTCATTAATATATACAGTACCATATATGTATATGCACTATATGCAATAACCTTAAACTGTAACAAGACAAATGTTCTGTAGAAAGCAACTGCACGTGTCCCCCGCAGCACCACTCAAGCAGGTCAGGTGCCACAGTCCACAGGAAGGGAGAAAACTAAAGGGACTCCCAGCAGCAGCACAGGACTTCCCCTGGTTCACCTTGCCTAGCAGGTGGCCAGCATGAATCCTACTAAAAACCCCAGGAAAATAAAAACCTTCCCCCAACCTGCCAAGTTGCCCATGCAGCCCCCACCTCCCCCGAAGAAAGATCCACAGCATCCAGTTTCAAACACCAAATGCCCCCCTCCGTGCCATGGTGTAAGACAGCCAATCCCTCCAGGGCAGCGATGCTAAGGCAACAGAGCCCATCTCCTGTCTGCTGCATCTACCCCAGCTGGGATACACCACCATGTATACACAGTATACATTAAAAAATAAATCCCTGTTAGAATAAAACCTGGCACAAAGGCCTCTTTCTGAGGAAAATATGAAGGAACAGCACATACAAGATGATAGGCATGCCATTTTACCTACTAATAACAACCATTTAGAGAACAGTGTAAAAATATTTAAAAACTCTTTATGGTGATCATAATATTCCTTGCAATTATCATAACTAACTCACTTTTTCAAAGCTTCAGGCCACAAGAAAAACTCTAAATAAGAGAGATTAGTGACCGAATGGTCACTTGCTTGAATCCTCTTATGAAGCAGCAATTGCTTATCTCATCACAGTTTCATCACTAAAGGATTATTAAGAAAAGCACTGTGATAAAAAGTAATAAAGTAAAGCCGTTGACCCTCTTAGTTATGTAAACAGTTATATCAATGATAAACGTATTATGATAATATATAATGATATTATATAATATATCAAAATAACATTTTTCAGCTGAATCCAAGAGGTCCTTGATATAGCTGAGGAGAGATGATGAATACACCTCTGGGGTAAAATTCAAAGCTCCATTCCACAGACTACTTGGCTTTTGAGCTGTAAAGAATAGTGCAGACTGAGCTGTTGTGGTCAACAGAAACTGATATATTAATAAGCAGAAAAAGATCTGGTCTTCTGCATGATGCATGATATTTAATCAAGAAATACAGACAAATATGGTTCAAGTCCATCTTCAAGCTGTAACAATTCAAATACAGTTCTCTTGCACTCCAGGAAAGTGTTCTACTGATTTGATTGCTAGCTACAAGGAAAACAGTGGTCCTTCCAACATGACTTAAAATATTAAGCCCTTTCCTGCAGGGAATTTCAGAATTTTCTATGCTGTGTGTCTCAGGTGACTGGAAGCATCAGACACTTTGTTTTCATCCAGGAAACCTGAGCTCAGAGACAGGTGAGAATTTAAATTCCTTTTCTGTGTGCTTTGTGTTTTCATTCACCTACTCCTTCCTACTCCTAGATGAGACCTTGGACAGATACCACAGACTGAGATAGCTTTTCGGTCATCTTTCAAAGATGTTTTTCAAAACATGGCTAAATGTATTATTGCTGCGCTCTAAAAATGCAGTTGTAATGTTTTACAGTTAATTTCTAAATTCATTATATATTTTTGTTAAGCTGTTGCTGCAACTAGGGTACAATGCAGTTACACACAAATAAAATTTCTAAAATGTTATTTGTAAAATAAAGCAATTGCACTGAAAAAAATTTTACCCTTGTCCTTGCAAGACATTTCTATTATTAGAGAAAATGTGATTTGATCTATATTTGCATTTTTGGGTTACTCAGTAGCATTTGTAATTTTAAAATGTTGATTTTTTTTCACTTCCAGAATTATAAAGAACATTTATAAAGAACAAGTAACTCTCCTGGCTTCCTTTTGCTTTCTAGCTGACAAGACTGCAAGGTCATACATTGATACATCATGTTAGCTGTCACATGCTTACTTTGCTATCTTAAAGAAGAAGCTGGTGGATGGTGATTCTATCCCATTTGCAAGATGTTGATGCTTCTTTAAGACATTTTCTACATTATTCTTTTGGGGAATCATTCCTTTTATGTTTGGACAGTCTACGGTTAACTGCAAAATGTAGCAAATGAAATCAAAGGACCTATCAAAATGAAGACAACCTACTGAAATTTATTAATTTTACTTTTTCCACAAGACATCTTTTTGAGGCTTTGTCATCCTTTCCCATATGCGTTATAAAAAACATCGAGTACACACCATTATAAGTAAAACCTTTACAAGTATTTCAGAAGTCACCATTTTAGTTTCTATTCAGAAAACATAATAAAAATGCATTGGGGAGGAACACTGAAGCAAATATAAAGGGGAAGAAAACCCAGAAAACATAATAATTTTGTTGTCTCCTAAGTAATAGTAAATTTCACGAAAAGAGGTACTCTGATTTATGCTTCTCTGAACTCAAAACCAGAACCCTCTGAATAGTACTGGGGTAACACAGAATGGTATCAAACTGGCTAACTTTGCCAGCCATAAGAAAAATATAAGACAGAAGAGGTGCAACGTAAGCTGACACTTGATTCTTGACATTTCCTACCTTTGCTCAGATTTCTGAGATTTCTGTTTATCAATTTCTCCAAACTGTTGAGGTGACTCTGGTCTAGCTGTAGCACATCCATCTGGTGTATCAAATCCCCGTTTTGTCTTGTCTGCAAATTTGCTGTCGGTACATTCCTTATGCCCCATTTTTAAGATTATTAATGTAGATGTACAAAAAGAATTGGGCCCCAGATGGACTCCTGGGGTACTCCAATAGTGACTGGCCTCCAGATGGATGTCATGTTTCTGCTGATCAGCACCCTCTGAATCAGGCAGCTCAGCCAGTTTTCAATCCACCTCATCTCTTCACTCGCAGTTTTAGCACTGTGGGGACATGATATAGACTTTGACACAGCCTGTTCTGTTACCAGTGCCAGTTTGTCTCTCTTTGTGGTGCTGAGCTAAAGTCTAATCATGTGACTGACAACAACCTGCAAGAGGAAAATGCTGTGTTGCAGGCAATCAGCAAAACTACGCCAATATATTCAGCAGCGTGCATCGGTGGTTCTATACATGCCTGCAGAGACCAGGAAAGAAGCAGTGAGGTCTAGAGAATATATTGATTTATGGTAAAAAATCATGGTGGAAATACCAAATACCATCTCCATTTTAACTCAAAATGAGGAATCAGGAAAAGCAAAAGAGATGACAGCTCAAGTTTTGACGCAAGAATATAATCAGATGTCAGTAAAATTTCAGAGAATAATAAATTCCATAATATTCAGCTCACACAACTAAGTAGAGGAGAATAAGAATTAGTGCATCAGAAAGAATTTGAAACAGAGGACAGGAAAGCTTGAGAGTCAGACAGTTAAACAAGAAAAAAAGTAAAATTGAGAAGTAAAATTGTCTAGTGAGAAGTGACTGAATTTTTGGCTGCCTAGAATTCAGCTATCTATCATATTTTAATGTGAATGTATTTCTCAGTTTTATAACTATTTAGGAATTCTGCTGGTTATTTTTTATGAAAACATGGCAAAAGCTGTTATCCAATCACCTATATAATTTGTTAGTGAGACTAGCCCTTTGCTAAGAAAGAGGGTTGATTGAATCTCTGGGTAGATGTAGAAGCCTGGGCAGTAAGGAGGTAATGCATTGCTACACCTCACACACTGCTGACCATTCAAATGGGCAAGTTAGATCAGGATCTGTTGGGAAAGGAGGGTTGCACAAAGGTATAGCAGCACCCTTCTGAAACCAATTTTCCAGTTCAGTTCCATGGTGACCGCACAATGGACAGCACAAGTGCAGAAGTGGGGTCAAGGAGTGGTCAAGACCAATAGAAGGGGATCAAGGCCACCAAAAGACCCTCAAAGCATCCCAACCCATTTCCAGGAAGGCCCAGAAGATTGGACTGCACATGCTCACTTATTTCCATGAAGAGTGAGAAATCTAATCCCAGAGCAAGGAAAATTTATCTATAGGAAGGCACCCCCACAAAGCCTGAGTGGCACCATCAATGACCTTGGACATCCCATGGGCTGGACCCAGAACTGGTGATCTCCTTTCCTTTCCTCTCCTATTTCACCTCCCTTTTGTTTTCTCTTTCTTCCCTCTTTCTTTTTATTCTTTTATTTTTATTATTATAAGGGCAAAGGATATGCCAATTTCCATGCCTAATGTGCAGTCTGCTAAAAAGTTTTCTGAGGTCTTTTTTGGGACTCTTTTGGCTTTTGTCATTCTTTTACTACCACGCGCCTTTACAAATCTTGAGAGCTCCCTTCTATGTAAAAGTAAGTTCGTATTTAATACAATAATAGTAACAAAGAGGCACCATCTTCTGAGAGGAAGGTGCTAACCCCTGTGTTAGCAGTGTACTCTCCTATAGTATACATATTCTGTATCTGTATGGCCACTTTAAATAATTGCGAAATCTCTCTGGGTTTTATAATGTCAGTACACTTTCACCTTTTCATAAATAAAGTTGCAAAGCAGATCAGCTACCATCTAAATATGTCTTATTTTGTTTGTTCAAAGTGCCAAATTATTTGAAATGTATGCAGGAGAATCTTCTGGAGAAGCTAATGATACTGAATTCAAATTTCAAACTAAAGAAGTGAAAACTTGCATCTGTCACCAGTCAAACTTCCAGCACATGAATCTGCCTTTGGATGATGCACAAACTGTTGCAGCAGACTCTATGACATGTCAAGGCATGCGAAAAATCACCGTGACACTTCAGATACTCATGCTCTCAGTATTCTGAATCAAACAACTTTTGTCCTTGATCTCTTAGAGTTTTCCTTGCACAATTGACTAGTGATGGTTGCATCACTTTTCCACTACTGTCAGTTTTATTTTCTTAAAACAATCAATATTTTCACATACTTTGAGAGTCTTTCATGTTTTGTTGATGGATATACAGTATCTAAAATATGCTTTAAAATGCCAGAAATCTGTCTGATTACTTCAGTCTAGGATGGCACAGATATGTGAAGTGAATGAAAACTGACAAACTATATCCATAGACCAGTACTGCAAATGAAAGAAGCAAGTGTATCTGACACTTAGAAAAAAAGAAATAGAAAAAAAGAAAGAGAAAGAGACAACTTTTGTGGCTACATCCCGAGAACATGATAAAAAGATCAAGAAATAACACTACGAATGATAGATTTGAAAATTAAAGTACCTGGTAAAGAATACTTGATCATCTCTATTGCCTGGACTCAAAACCATAATAATGAATTTACAAAAAATCAATCCATTTTGTACTTTGGCCTGTGTTCCATTATTAGCATGGAGTGCATATATGTAGAAATACTGTAAAATTTCATTTCCAAAAAAATGGAAGGAGGAATGCCTACTAGATATCAAAAAAAAAAATAGCCACAGAAATAGAATTAAAAAGACCTTATAAGTTTACTTTCCTGAAGAACTTCGAAGAAACAGGAAAAATGCAAAAATCAAACATATAAAAAGTAATACTTTATTGTTCCAAGGAAAAATGCTACATAGCAAAATGGAATAATTAGCTAAAGTTGTTTGTTCGAGGTCTGAATGTAAATCAGCATTGCTGTACACACACAATGTAATAACTAAAGGTTTATGGCACCAACTGACTTGGTACTTTCTCATAAATTATATCCTACATTCATTATGTCTCTGTAAAACTGTCATAAAAGGTGTGTGCCATTCATGTTTTGCAGCTTTCTTAGAAAACCATTAAGGTTACAATTGAAAAAAAATGCTCATTATGTCTAAGATGCAATATGTTGGCAAATACTTTACATTTAAATATGTTAATTAAATCTGGATTTTTTTTATGGAAGACATTTTATTAAGTTTGAAACATTAGAATAATAAGACAGGTGCAGAAAATAATTTTGCAAACAAGGAAATCATAAGTATTCAAGAGTTAATTTAAATTAAGGGAGTTCATTTTTTCTCTATATACCTACGGTTTTGAAACTGAAGTCAATGGGCATTAAGGAAGGCTATAAAAGTGTTATGAAACTTTGGTACAGAACTTGAATTAAAGTATTTTGATTTTTTAAAGTTACAGATATGGCAAAAAATATAAATGTGAAAAAGAACTTAGCCATGCACTGTTAGTATAACAAAACAACTCAAAGGTATTATTTTCATTCTTGATGTCTTTTGGGTTTTGTGGAAAAAGAATAAATATCCTAAGGTTTTTCTGTAGTTTACTGCATTCAGGAGTGATATGCAGTCAGTTTTTTCTCATAATTTAATCAGTTTTAATTTAATATAGTTGTTCTCAGTATCATTATATATACTTTGTATTTTATTAAGCAATAAGATGAAAACATTCCCTACAGCTATTATGCAATCTTATTTTAAACATTTACATGTTCAAGTGGAAAGACAGGAAGTTTTAAAATTTTTTTTCTTAAATTTTCATGCTCCAGTTCTTCCATTAATCCATACGGCTTTTATAAACACAGTTCAAGTCTTCTTGGGTTTGTTTTTTTTGAAAAAGGTTGTTACCTGTGTAACTAATGTGCCCCATAAATCCTCTCTATGCACCAAGAATGACCTTTCTAAACGTGAAAATGTATTAGACATAGGGACAGCAATAGATGTACTACTTTTCTTTACCATAAAAACATAAAATCAAACCTGTTCTATGACTTCCATTGTCAGACAAGTAAAGAAAACACTAATACATTTATCACAACGACCAAAAAAACCGAACCGAACCAAACCAAAAATAAACCAACCCCCCCAAAAACAAACAAAAAAACCCCCAAAAAACAACAACAACAAAACAATCCACCAACCAACCAACCAATCAACCAGATGGTAGTTTCAGTTTCCTTACTTGAAATTGTACGTTAGGAATTTTTCACTTTTTCATTTGGAAAATTTAGACTTTTTTAAAAATATTTTTACTGTCCCAGTGATGGAGTCACAAAAAACCACAACTTTTGTCTTGTTAATCTACATATGAAGTCATTAGACAGGAAGGCAAGGAAGGATAAGAGATATATTGCCAGTTTTTCATAACAATGTGGGATTAAAAAAATTAAGATTCAGCACACCTCACCTCTTTTTAGAAATCATAAATCTAAGTAGAAATGACTTCTAGTTAGAAATATACACCATTCCAAGATAAATGTATGAAAAAAATATGTTTAGTGGCATTTCATACCACTTGGAATTATGAAAGTGCCTTGGAAATCTACGAAGTGAAAATTAGATCTCTTAGTCTAGCTTTTAAATAATATTATCTATTAACTATTTCTATATATTATCTATTATTATATAATCTATTCCTCTTACTATATGTGACTACACAAATCTGTAAGTGTAATGAAATTATAATAATTTGTATCTTATTGCATGATCCTACATACGGATTTCTTACCTGATGATTCATTTCATTAACTGGATACTACTCAAAGTAAAAACAAGAGAGAAGTACACCTTTATTTCCTCCACACTTCTGTAAAATTTGAATCAGTTTTCATGGTTTAGACAAATGTGTTCCAAATGCTTAAACTTAATAGCTGTTTGTTTGATTTCTTAAGTGTTCTTTTTAATTTCATATTTTAACTAAAACCCCAAATGATACAGCCAACACCTCTTTGTTTGGTTTGGTCTGCTTTTCATCACAGGCAGGTTAAAAATATAGCTAAGATCAAATCACTCCTAATTTGTTAGGAAAAAATTTGAGAAAGCCCCTGACCTTCACGGAAATATAAAATTGGAAAAGAGGTCATTCAAAACACCATAACAAAAGTAAAACCCAGAACCCCTATTTCTACCTACAGCATTCAAAAATACTGCTTAATTTCAAAAATGAGTACCTGGATACATCCAATGTTTTGCTTGGTTGCTGACTTCAAAACACCTACATATGCTCAAGTTTTTGGGGACTTCATTATTATTGAGACTGACATAATAGAAAGAAAAACAAAGAAAAAGATTTATGACTTCTCTTTATACAATGGGGTTTCTGGCCAGACATATAATTTTTTTTCCAAACCCACATTTTTCTTTGTCTCTGTGTCTTTTTCTTTCTTCTGTCACTGTTAAAATAATTGATCTGCAGCAAAGATAGCAGGCAAAAAATTACAGTGTCTGTCCCTAGCCTGAAACCTTACAGTATTGCCACAGTTCATGCGATTAGGATTTTCTTTTTTTGCAGCATGTTCAGAGAGTCTGACCCATGATATACAATTGCAATTTGCAATAATGCCTGTAAAACTTGGAATATTCTTGGGATTTAAACATAAAACATGACTTTGCAACATCTGTTAGTTGTTTGACCCTCTTTCTAGTGTGTCATATTTATGTGTACCAGAACAAAATTTAAGTCAGACATATTTTGTCATGGGTCCCATTGTAAGGCCCCGCAAAATATGTGCTTAGAAATTTTATGTCATTTATATTCGCTGTATATAGTGGTGTCACAGAATATATTTGTCACAGAATACTATCTTCATTTTCAATATTTATTCAAGCAATAGAAAAACAGTCTTTGAAGTGAATTGAAATCCATCACAGCTTTTCCTGAGCTGCTAACTTATATTTTTTAGAAAAATGCTTGCTCAAGCCATCTAGGGAATGCTACAGAAACAAGTATTAAGACTAGGTGTTTTCTTTGCATAGTAAATGCCATGATACCAATAAAAAACATCTATAATTTCCACATAGAATTGGAAATAAAATATATAATTAATTTGTACTGGTAAAAATTCATTCTGAATTAAACTTTTTCCTTCTGGCCTGTAATATTAAATAATCAGTTCTTAATAGAAAAATAAAGCTCTCTTTCATCACCCTTTGAACTTTGTTTATATTGGCATATTTCCACAAAACATTTCTAATCATTCAACATTTTTAGACAGGAAAATCTTCTCCCAAAAAGTCTCTGGCAAACTCTAGAATGCAGTGATTTATTGTCTGTCTAGACCAGAGAAGCTTTCTAAAGAAAGGATTAAAACTACACTCAGACGTGATGAACATTTAAGGAGCTAGCTCTTGTGGAAATAGGGTTTATGTTTTCTGCTTAGTCATCTAAATTCTCTGTGGAAACCCTAAAGTATTAGGATTTTTATTTCCCATCATTATACCTTGACATATATTTCTTTCCTTAAATATATAAGACTGTATTGCAAATCAGGGCAGGAAATTACAGGGAAATAATTCTGAGAATCGGAATAGGAATTGTTTAGTTCACTGAGGCACCCATTCCCCAAAGACAGTTATTTTAAAATGAGTTTTAATTATTCATTCTAAAGCAGCCATCCAGTTCCTGAGTGTAGCCATAAAATATTCAAAACTTAGTATGAGGAATGACAAATGAAAATCTTGTACTGTACTTTAAAAGGGCATATCTAACTTCAGAGTTGTTACTGAAAGTATTACTCACTAGTCATTCTAAGGTATAAGAAATTATATACATCAGCTATACCAGAATTATAAGACGAGCCTTAAGTCTTCAATATTTAAATATGAAACTACTAATTCAATTTCCTTCTGAAAGAAGTAGAGGCACAGAAAGGAGTATATGCCATTCTGGGCATATGCTATATTTTTATTACTAGATCAGATCTCTATAACCTCTAAGATTTCTGATCTTATTTTTCCCTATCTCTCTGGGATTTTCATAAGTTTATTACACTCTGCTAGTGCCATAGCTCTTGTCTGTTGACACAAGGATTGCAAACATGCAGGACTTTTGTTCAAAAATAATTTTGAATTTCTGAGCATGAAAGGAGTTGGGTTCTTAAATCCAAATAAGTACCTTATTTAGAACACGGGACATGCCATATGATTTCAGAGATATCTTGTTCCTGCTTTCTGTCTCATCACAAAACAGTTAATTATTTCTGATATAAGCACTAAACACAACTTTCACACAACTAAACCCAGTTTTCATCTTAAATTTTGTGAAAATATGAAACAGGAAAAAATCAATGCATCAAGACAGTCCTTGCCACCAATCTTGAGAACAATTTGACTAAAAGCTACAGGATATCTTATTTTCTCAGAGAGAAAATATTTTATCTATGAGTTAACATGAAATTGGATTATCTTCAATCTAGCTTGATGCTGATAAGAGCAGAAGAAAAGACTAGTGTTACAAGTTCAGCCATTCCTCTTTTTCTTTGCTTCCAGAGATGCATAGATCACTAGAGTGATCACTATAATTCATATGTTCCAAGAAAATTCCAAAGGAACACTAATATAAGTAGTATGTTGTTATTTAAAATATTTTATATTTGTCTATACATATATATATATAAAGAGAGTGCTGGTAACAAGGATTTACTAAGACCAAATCTTGCAATCCACAGTTGCATCTGCACATGTGGATTAGTGTCTGGAATGAGAACAGAAAATGTCTCATAATTCCTGCAGTGAGATTTACTGCATTTTGATTAAAAATTAATAATAGTATCCAGAAAAACACGAGAGTTACTCTTGCTGTGGGCATTAGAGGACAGAATATTTCAGGAAAGGATATTGTTATTAAGATATATCATTAAGTGGAAAAGAAGCAAGAAATATAGGACTTTGCATCCCAGTCGTGACTTTCAAGCGTATTTTAACATAAACTAATATAGACAAAAGGGTATGACCAAAAACATAAATAAGGGATTTTTGCTGTGTCTCATAAATCTATTAAGCAATTAATCTAATTGAAAAAATAGTCAGGGAAATCTGAGTAACACACTTCCATCTAATACTGATAATGTGAGCAAACTTTTTAGGTAGAAATATATCATCATGTTGATTTCCAGAAAATATTGCGTACAGCTGAAGTTTTAATATATTGTTGTCAAAGCAAATTTTGATATTATAATTAAATATTGTTTCACTTGGTGTGGGGAATAATTCTTTTGGAAAATAATCAAAGGAATACCAACATACATAGTTATCTCTAATATATAAACATTTATTTTAAATGAAATAAACACAATTTTAAAATGTTCTGGCACTTCTAAAACCATTTTTTGGCAAAGCATTGTAATTTTTAAATCACACAAATCCATAATAGTTTTGCAATTGGTATTTACATATGTAACTATAAATTTTCACTACTTGGAAGCAACCCATCTTGCCCAGTGAAAGAAAAAACTCCTCTTTGTGAACAGTTCATCAGCTGTACACTGATATTGAAAAGGGATTGCCTATTCCCTTCAAAATATCTGCTTATTGTTTTTAATTTCTCCCTTTATTTCAGGGCAAATATGCAATTCTGATGCAATGCACCTTTTTTCTTTTTCTTCACCAGTGTTTCCGATAGAGAATTTTGGATACCTATCATTCTAGTTTATTCTACAAAAATGATATTAGTAGTAAAAATTATTTCAGTTTGCTTAAGCATTAAACTTTTAATTTAGTTTTGCCTTTTCCCCCTGTTTTTCAGTGTTTACGTTTTTGTTTTGTTTTGTTTTGTTTTGTTATATAGGAATATAAAATATTCAGTAGATTGGGCCATTGTTTTTCTTCTTCATTTTCTATTCTAATCCTCTTTCTGTGGCCCAGGACTCATAAACATAATAGCTTTGACCACACTAGTTTGTTTTATTCACTTAAGAAGTGCTTTCTTCAAACCTAAGCTAAATGTTGGGAGGCGATGTACTAAGAACTCTTTGTGAATCAAACAGATTCACCATTGCAGCATGAATATCCTTGATAGACTTTTGTTGATTCTTGTAAAAAATTACATCTTTTCTGATTGCTTAAGTAGACAGTCTAATGAACTACAGCTTTGCAGCAGTACATTGTGTCATCTATGTCTTCAGACCAGTTATTTTTCTTGTGGGATTAACAATTTTATGTTTCAGACAGCTGTGTAATTTTTAGTCTTCTGAAAGTAGATGATTCCTTTTTTTTTTTTCTAGCTTTGTATCAGAGAAAAGTTGCTAAATATATTTGTGAATTACAGAATCATCATAATCAGTTTGGTTATTATAATAGTCAGAAAATAATCTTTGTGTCATGATTTAGGAATGGCATTGCTCAATTTAGTACTCCCACTGAGACTCTCCAAATCACGTCCTGCTCACTCCATCCCCCTCCTCTTCCTTCCCTGTGGTTAGATGGAGAGGACAATTGCAGGCACAAGAGGCAAAGACCATGGGTTGAGATAGGAACAATTTACTGGAAACAGCAAGATAAGAACATGAACGGTGATACAGATTCAAAATGCACCACACAGCAGCCCTGCTACCTTTAGTGGAAGAGACTTCTTTCCCTCTGCCCCTGGCAATGATGAGAGGTGCTACAGACTAACATCCAGGTCCTGGACATGCCATCTTCTGGTTACTGCAAAAATTAATCCTGTCCTGGCTGGAACCAGGACACTTGGAAATAAATTTTTCTCTTAGTTATAGCAATGAACTATATTAATTTGATTAAAAGTCTTCATAGCCTTACTTATATCCAGGACCTTCTCATCTTTCAAATCTTCAGCTCTGCAAAAAATACAGTGCAAACATTCTGGAACCTTTTTACTCAAACAAGTCCTTTTCTTCTCCTCCTACATTATTTGTTGGGTATGAAGGGTAGATTTCCTCATGTACCTCTATGAATATACCTAGGTCTGTTCTGGACTGCTCAAAGCCATGTAATGGTCAGTTAATCCACGTGTCAGACATTCATTCTATAAGAGATTACATCTCGAGATGCCTCTCAGTCTAAAAGAGAGTGAGAAAAAATTTGCAGACAAATTTTGCATAATCATCACAGACTAAAAATAGCTAAATTTGGTAAGATGTATCCAATATTTGAAGAAAGCTATATATTACATTCAAACTCAATGGAAAAACTCACCCATGCAGCTTCAACTATTCACAGCCATTCAGCCTCTGTCTAAATCCATTTCTCACGTAATGTCTATATTTTAGTTATGAGACCAAACCTATATCCATTCAAATCCTCTGGGTTTTAAGAGATTCTAGACTGTCTGTAACTCTGGACCCCTAGAGAATACTGATACTTGAAAATCACAGTCTGAAATGCTTCATTCAGTGTTAATCTTCTTTGGCATTAAGTTCTTCCCTCTGCAGAACTTCTGGCCCAATATCAATTTAGTAAGACTTTTCTGTACTTTTCACAGAACTGTAGAAAATTCTAGGCTGGAAGGGACCTCTGGAGGTCAGTTAGTCAACACTTTACTCCAAACAAACCATTTAAATCAATCAGCTCATAAATAAGCATACACAGCCTCCATTTAATGTTGCTCTGACTCACGCTGTAATACTTTCAAGAGAAATCGAAGCTAAACAAAGCCTTTGGAATTGATACAGTTTACATTTATTACAAAGTAGTTAGGTTGCTAGGCATAATAATCAATGCCTTCTGCATGTGAGGAAGTCTAAGTTTCAGTAAGTCTCACTTCTTATGAGACGAAGTCTTCTGACCTTCTTCTGCCAGATAAACCGTGTCTTTCTTGTGACCTTCTTTATTGGAAAGGGCTGCCATGGAAGGCAGTCTGTCACCCTGCCCTACGTTATCTGCTACCCATTCTTGTACGAAGTTATTCATTGTCCTGCTGTGCCCAGTCCTGGAGGTGGTCAACATCTGCTTCTCACAGAGGCATTAAGAGTTGGTGCTTTCCATAACACTAACCACATTTTCTCAACAGAAAAGGAATATTCTGTTTTCATGACTCCTGGGTGACTCTATTCATTTTACCAGACATCACCCATTCTTAGTACAAAGTGCAGATCCTGATCTGTACTGAAGGTTCTATCCTGGATACATCATAAAACTAAAAGGCCTACGCATACCTCAGACCATCATGATTTTAGTTTTCTTCTGGTAACCCAACCCAAATATTGGAAAGTTTTAAGCAATTACATAAATCAGACCTTTTGAACACAACCTATGGATAAGCAGTGTTTAAAACCAGCAGAAAATGGGCTCTTGGAAATCTAATTTTTAAATTTTGCTTTGAAGATTCATTTTGTTCAGTAATTTGTGACATAGCACATTTCAGAACATAGAAATGCACTACTCTGGCACCTCCTTTCTGCAGAAATTTTCTGGATTAAATTATTTTAATAAATGTAAAATTTTTATATTTTAGAGATAAGAAAAGTTACTTTTAAGGTAGAAAACTTCAGCAACAACACATCATGAAGAAAAGTCCTAAGAGAACAAAATAGAAAAGCAGAAATCAGCGTAGCTATCAATTATTGTGAAAGGGCAGTAGTTTCAAACAGATCAGAATCTGGTGTCTTTTGTCTAAAAGCAGAAGTCTAAGAAAGGGAGATTAGACACATTTCAGAAAGAGAGAATCAGAGAGCATTTTTAAATGCCTGATATGCAGAGTTAAAAATATCATGTTTTGTATTTTTTACATGTAAAATTCTTGAAGAATCTCAGAAGTATATACAAATATGGAAAGTTACATTTTCTACTTAATTACCTAGTAAGTCTTTGTGTAGAGACCCATGACACTATTTTATGTGTAGAAATTTGATATGAACTTCAAATCACTGTTCTGCATCTGCTCAAGACCAAGACTTTATGAGTAAAAATACCTAGAAAAAAAACATTGAAAGGGTATATTTTTTAAATGATTCCTGCTCAAGAATCTACTAGAACAGAAGAGAGGCAGAGACCAGTGTTCTGATTCAAACTACTTTATAAGAGCTATTAAATTTATTGCTGAGACTATAGCAAATCTTATCAGGTTTTACTGGAAAAAGTTTTCCCAGCAGGGTGTTCATCCATTCATTAATCACCCATTATGTGGATATAGGTAAGTCACTCGTGGACATGAAGTGAGTAACTTTTTTAACAAGTGTGTTACTGATTTCACCATTGCATTTCAACTATACAGAGCTCAGACTACTGATATTATTTCACTTTTTCTTATGTCATACAGTTATCTCACTAGAATTCAGAGGATCAGATATTTTATATAAGAAAAGGATTATAAAATATCAGTCATCTTGTGTATTTTCCTTTTTATTATTTTCTTTTTTTTTTTTTAAATCTGTTTTCAGAGAAGCATGTTTATTTAAGAAAAGGATTATGGTAGGGAAATTAAAAAGTGAAAAGAATATCTTAGGAAGTTTAAATTCTCCTGACATGTGAAATTATAACGTACATATTTCAATGTAAATAATAAGATTCCCTTGAAAACATGCTGATATATTTCTATATTTAAAGGTGTCACTCTAAATCTTTATTGAAATTTGTATTTTACACTAGGTTTTATTTGTTGGGATGTCAAAATTTCTTTACTTGGTTCCCTTCTGGTCTCTTGCGATTTTTTTTTTTTTTTTTCCAGCTAACAGTTCAATTTTACATCAGGACATTTTTCACAAAAGCAAAGTTCTGTATCATCTTTTGAGACTTCACATTTGACTTCATTGGCAATACCATGAATTACTCAAACTGTCATACAATGTGGCAATGGCAAGAGGAATCTCTCTCCTTTCTGACTCTTTCTGGGGTGAAACTTCCACTGCCTAAACTCTCTTTGTGCTGTGCAGCACTTGATACATTCATGCTTTATCACTCTTACCTGTTCCTTTTCATAGAGAAACCATTGTCCTTGTTAGACATTTGTTTCTTTTGGAACATCGTTCTCATGCAGGTATGATTAAAATAAAATAAAACAGCCTCTTTTCTTCCTGACAGTTTGGGGGAGTGTCTAGTAATCTTCATCCCAATTCTGATTATGCAAACTTGCACAAAAGAAGTACTGAAAACATTAGAGATGTTCTGCTTGCTAACTAACTTACTCTACTCTTTGTTGCTATTGCTGATATTGCTGAAGGGTATCAGAAGTATTAAGTCTGTTTATTAAAAAATTATAAATCTTAACTCTACTTGTAAATACATGACCTTATTTCTGTATCTAAATTAGTTTCCCCTTTTTCATCATTAAGGTCCAGGCTTTATTTCAGATTGAAGTACAGATGTCTGTAGATCTCAACTAATGCCACTGCTTGTCTTCAGAAACTGTCAGGTTTAGGGTTTTTTAACGGGGTGCAAGTGTTCATCCTGGCTCCTAGATAAAAGATCCTTGGCAAAATCACAGAATGCTTGGTTATTTCACTTCAGGCAGTAACAGTGACAATCATTAAGCTCAGTTAAAGCTTTGCAGAGTGGAAAGAGGATTTGCAGGCAATCTCATTTGCTTGCCTATGCCACAGGCAATAAGAAGTGTGAATGGGGCACTCAGCAAATCATCTAATGAGCATTTAAACTAATTAAAATGTGATGAAAACTGTTTAGAAGATCTCAATTTATAATTTATATTGCAGTAAAAGTGAAAAGTATTAAAACTGTTTTTCTAAGAGTAGCTTCACAGGTCTCACAGTGGTAAATTTCCTCTTTGTCTAACAACTATTTTTTTTGAATGTTATCTGAGCAGAAATTGAAAAGAAATGCTGTGTTCGAGCTGTGTCATCACAGAATAGAGACTGAAAGTCTGCTTGGAAATGTGGATATTTGGAAACCTTGGAATATTTCCTTCACTGAGGAGAAAAATGTCAGAGGTTGATTAGAACAGCTGCTTACTTATATCCCTAAACCCCCTCAACTTGGATGAATTAATGTCTTGTAATATGAGGACTCTAGGAGACAGTATTGCATAGAACATAATCTACATGGAAACACATTCAAAGAATGAAAGCTTTTAGATATTTCCTTGTCCTTTATGCTTTCATTCTTCAATTTCCAGAAGAAGAGAAAGAAGAAGGAGAAGAAGAAGAAGAAGGAGATAAATGATAAATTCACTTAGGTCAGAGTCTTGAAATCATCCCCTGGTCTGGAAACACTGGGCAATATATCTGTGGACACTCACAGAAGTCATACCCTCTCAGTGTCCCATTTCAAGAAATTTAAAACTGTGTAGTAGTGTAGAGCATAAATGAGTACCAACTAAACCTCAGAAGTCTGGGATATTTTTAAGATAGTACAGTCTATTTATTTTGCAGAAGAAAGGAAATATACATTGGGGAAGTAGTAGGGCAAGGCAAGTCAAGTCAAGGCAAGGCAAGGCAACCTGTACATCTTGAGTATCTTATGTTTGCCTTAACTACAAAAGAAGCTTACTCTTCAGTGTAAGCTCAGAAGCCTAAGCTTCAATGCAGCCAGTGCTGCTGAGAATCAGAGCTGAGATGCCCAGAAAAAGATTTAAAATATTTTTCTCCATGTTTGGATTGGTTATTTTTTCCTGTTGTCACATGTTCACCTGTCCATATTTGATCAAAGAAAGGTGGATCACATTTAAAATCAAAATGCAGATTTCCCCCCATTAAGTCAACAATCTGAAGCCAATAAGCCTGCTGATATCCTTTCATTTCTGTCAGTTTCCTAACTTCTTATTCCCTTGTTTACCTTTTAAACTGTCTTACTTTAATGAAATTACCTCCCTCCAAAGCTATTTGCTCTCATTCACAGTGTTAAATCATATTAATCCTTTGGCATACAGTTTCATATCATGCTTTTCCAGAAGCAGATTTTCTCAGATTATTCACAGCCTCTAATTCACCTGTTTTCTGAATGTTGTGACATCAAACTCAAATGGCAGTGAATGTGCTCTGAGTATGGTTGCTTCTTAGCTGTCATGGCATCCATTTCTGTAGAGAAACAGACTAGACAAGCATGCAATTTTAAATATTTTTAAGATTATTATAAAATACATTATGTATTTAAAGAATTGAAAAAAATGTTGATTTTTCTCCTAGTTGCAAACACCTGTCTCTGATGAATTTAAATAACTTTTTTCTGTAACTCAAAAATTATTTCTAAAAAATCTGTTTGTAACTTTTGGGCTAACATCAATTTTCTGTGCTCCAGTAATTTTTACTATTACCTAAAACATTACTTTTGTCTTATGTTTCCTATAAATTTATTGCTCTTTCATTTTTTTTCCTGCACAGTAATTCTTTGCAATTTATGAACTGAAACTTTGCAACACTTATGAAGTTATTTTATTGCAAACATTTACCGAAAAAAACCCTCAAAAAACTAAAACCAAACCAATGCATTGCTTTGAAGACTTTACTCAAGACCCCAGACTTTGGAAGTACACTTCTCTTTTGAATCTGATAGATTGTACTTATTAAGAAAAACAGTGAACGCCAACCGCATCCATTTTCATCACCCCCGCTGTGCTAGTATTACCATAGACAGTAAACTGTGGCTTCTCAGAGTTTTTATCCTCCAGTGAAGGCATTACTTGATTTTCTGAATACAATAAACCTCATGTGTGTAGGATGGGACAGGCATGGGGATATTCTGTTGCTTCATCTCTCTCTGTAGTTCCTTCTTGCTTCTCCTTCTGCATCTTTGAACTCTAGGCTCATGTATTCTTTCTTTCCTTCTCTCTTTCTTTCCTCCTTTCTTTCTCATATGCCCTGTCCTTCTATCACTGCCAATTTAAACATGCAGTTTTTCCTCACAATGATGCCTTGTGCCTTGTAAAGCACAATTAAGTGTCCTAAGATAATGTTATTTAGGTTGAGAGTATAACAGTTGAAAGAAACAAGCAGTGAGCAAACAGACTAGTTTGCTCTCTGACCTGATGAAAGAGATAACTGAGCTTTGGCCATCTAATTTACAGGAGAAGAACTTAGGTCTAGTTAATGAGAGGGCATTGCTTAGAGATTCCTGCTTATAGCAGTAGCTGTTAGTTATCTAAACACTTAAAGAGCATAATCAGTATTGTATGATTATCAGATGCTATGTTCAGTTCCAAGCTACTTCAGCATTTAAAAAAAAAAATCTGTACTGAAAACTTTGAAGTTCTCTGTCTCAATTATTGTCTCACAAGCCATAGAATTTAAGGTTGAAAAGACGCTCTGGTCCTACCACATACCCTGCTCAGAGCAAGGGACAACTTTGAAATTACATTGAATTTCAAAGTCTCATAATATTGTTCAGGATCATATAAAGCCAACTGTTAATATCTCCATGGATAAAGATTACAAAAACTCACTGAATAACTCATTCAAATATTTGATCATCCTTATTCTAGAATTATTATTTTTAATATCTGATTGGGATTCGCTTTATTCCAGATCATAGTCATTGCCTTGTGAACTTTCATTATGAACTTCTAAGTAAAATCTGGATCTACCTTCTCTATATCACACTATAAGGCCGTCAAAGGGTACTTTGTCAGAATTCTTAAGTCTCTTGTGTTGTGCTCAGGGTCTTCCTTGGTGGTATTGTTGGTGTCATATAGAAAATAAACAGTATCAGTTTGAAAAAACAGATAAATCTTGGCAATGCCTCTGCAATCATTTTGCACCTGAACTCCTGGCACTAAACCTCCTAAGACAGATAATATGGTTGACAGATGGATGTCTCTGTCCATTGTCTTCCATTGTTTTCTGTGCATGATGACAGGTGGATCAGGCTCAAGCAGCTCTGATTTTCCCTGAGGAAATTTGTTGCTTTTCAGCTGTTCCCAGCAGCCTAGACCTACTTTGTTAATGCACACCTGGAAGTGAAGAAGGAGCCTTCCTCCTCATGCCAATTTTGGGGTCATTCATCCCAAAGAACTGTTTGAGTGCAGCCTCTAACTATTCTTCCCTGCATGCAATATGGTTTTCATGGTTTTTTTCCTTTCCAAGGCCCACTCCAAAGAATCTTTTCATTTTCTGTTTTATCTTTCTTATGTTACAGTGTCTGCTTGCTTACCATCATTGTTCTATCACCCAGTGACTCAGGGCCTGGGCAGAGGCATATCCCTTGTGGAGCTACGTCTGGGACTCTAGCTGGCTCTTGGGAGCAAAACATCATCACTTTCCCATGGTGATAAGGCAGACCAGAGGTCCCATGACCCCAGAGACCCTATCAACCCTTAGACAGAGCTCACATTTCCTCTTAACCTTACTACTAAATCATTCTACCATTCTCATGACTGCTGCTGCTCAATGAGAAGTGTTCTGGCACCTCCCGTCATGGCTTCTAGGGAGCCCATCTTCCCCCAGTTCAAAAACAGTTAAAATGAGTCACAGGTATACTCACTTCTTCATGAGGAAACAGCAGAGGCATGTCTTCCTTTTCTGCCTTAAACAAAGACAAATTACTATTTCTCAGTTGCTGTTATAGAAACATGCTAGTCAGCTCAATCTTTTGAATTTTTAATCCCTTAAAATTAATAATCTCATCTTTGCTCTGATGCCAGCAAACTTCATGACTCAGTAAAACAAAAGTGTATAGGCCAACCAGAAAATGTGGTTGAATTCCCCGTTATATTCAGTATCTGGAAAAGTGCTACCTGTCTGAATTTTTTTTTCTACTCAATGTTGACCAAAGGATAAAGAAAGGTCTCTTTCATCTAGGGTTAGGCTCAATAATTTAAACTCACGGATTTAACTATCTACTTTGTATTCAGGGGGTAGGGATAAATATCTCTGAATACTTCACTGTATAGGATTTTTTAATTGCATTGTGAATGTGTTATGTATTGCTCACTTCTTTTTTATTTTTATAGTATATTGCATTAATACCTCGGATATTTGTTGTTCTGGCCATAGTTCCTACAAGATGGTGTGGGGGCTTAGGTTTTTTCTTTCCTTTTGTTTCCTTTAACGTATAGAGTTTTTTCCTGTTAAGTTGCTAAAGAACTCTTAACTACTGGGTATTTAAAAAGAACAAAAGATTGTGGCCAAGCCCTGAGGAGAGGGGCTGATAAAAGGCAGGGGTGGGGGCAGCGAGGGGCTGGCGCTGCACTTCAGGGGAGAACATGGAGAGGTGCTGCTGCTCTGCTTTTTGGGGAGAGGAGTTTTGTCGCTGCTGCTGGACCCTTCATTTGGAGCTGTTTCTTCTGCCATGGGTGAACCCCTGCTCTGAACTGAGACCTATTTACTGTCTGCTCGGGGGGCCCGGGATCCTGAGCTAACCTCTCCTTGCTGGCTTGGGAACCAGCTGCTGGCCCTGCCCTGCCCCCACAGCTCCTTCGGCACTGCTCTGGGTTTCACTGTGCTGCAGCCCCGCTCCCCCTCCCTACCGAGATGTCCTGCCGTCCCAGCTTGCTGTTTCTGAGAGTCCTGCTGGGGCACCAGGACCGACTGCCCCAGGGGGTTTGTGAAGCAAAGCCTCTCTCTCTTCCCTCCCTCCCTGTCCCAGCCAAGCCGCCATTGCCACGCGCTGCTGGAGCTCACGCCACAGCGCCCCCTGCAGCCGCGGGGGAATCATCGCACCTGCCCTGCCCACCCAGCGCCACCAGCGCCCCCTGCCGGCTGTGACCATCACTGCACCCAAGGGGACAGTGCCTGCAGGCCCAGAGGGCTGGGACCGCGTTCCTGGTTCTGTTTTGTTGTTAATGCCATAGTAGCTGTTGTTTGTTCACTTTATTATAAATACTAGTAAAGAACAGTTATTCCTATTCCTATATCTGTGCTTGAGAGCCCCTAAATTTCAAAATTACAATAATTTGAAGGGAAAGGGTTTGCATTTTTTTCCATTCCAAGGGAGGCTCCTGCCTTCCTTAGCAGACACCTGTCCTTCAAACTGGGACAGATGGTTGTCCTCCTTCCCAGCATTAGGCAGGATGATTCAGCACCCTGGGAATTCCCAGAATACCAATTATCTTGAACATCTAAACACTTCACCTGACACCAATCTGTTATACGGTGAACATAATTTCATCTTCCTTTATAAAACTAGAAATTAAAATTGCAACTCTTTCCCTAGTACACTTTTTCTAGTTTTACTCTTGCATTTGTTCATTTAATTCCTAAGTGACATACTGTATTATGTCAAGCAAGTCACATCACAGTTTGTTACATCACATTACAATAGTTAATGCATTTTGGCAGGTGTAACCCTTTGGGCCCATCAGTCACTGAATTATGTTCTATATAAACTTCTTTATCATTCTGTGCATGGTATGCCTCTTCTTGTAATGAATGCAAAATTGCATGTGGCCAAGAAGTAAGCACACTGAAAAGAGGACAAACAGAAAGTGACTGAAAAACTTTTGGGATAATTGAAAAGATTTTTCTGAAGGAGAAGACATTTCTGCAATAAAATTGTTAAAATTTTGATAGTTCCTGTGATTACTCTTTTATATTTCAAATACTCATTTGAGTGACCAAATTATATTTGGAACAATTTAGATTTAATATGTTGGTATTGAATATTTCAAGTGAAATTTTTAAATGGGACCACGGCTTCAGACATAGAGGGAATCAAAGTCAGAGCCATTGTATTCTTCTGCTTAATGTTAAAGGTGATTTATAAAAACACACAATGTTTCTTCACAAATGTACTGAGAATTCACAGTTGTTTATAAATGATAGCCATCAAGACTGAGATTTTAACGGTCACTTGCCACCCAAAACAGATAATTATATACAACCTCAGAATTTTAATGCTCATATAAAAGGTTCTGTTATATTTCAGAATTTCTAAGGAACAGGAAGAAAGTCAAAATTATGTTAGCACTTTAAAGATGGGTGACAGTGATCAGAACCACATTAATAGAATGACTGATAGCAGGGCAGGTTGACCCCATCCAGCAACTATGCACTCACCAACTATGTGCTCACTCCTGCCCAGCAGGATGGTGGAGAGGATCGTAAGGGCAAAAGGAAGAAACCCTCCTGGATCAAGACACAATTTAATAAGAAACGGGTAAAAAAATTTTAAAAATTGCTGCAAAGGTCACCCCTCACCACTTCTGGCTAGTAGACTGGTTTCCAGCCAGTCCCCAAAGACAGGATACTTTGGCAAAATTACAACCCTGCCTAGTTCTATAGCTGAGAATATAATATTGCATGAAATATGTCTTTAGCCATTTCAGATCAGCTGTCCTCCTGTCTGTAGCCTCTCCAAATCTTTTGTCTGCTCCCAGCCTATTCATGTGCAGGGGAAGAGTGAGAAATAGCAAAGGTCTTGATGCTGTGCAAGCACTGTTTAGCAACAGTGGTGTTATAAACATGGATCTAATAACCATCACCAAATTGGCTTCTATGAAGAAAATTATCTCTATTCCAACCAGTCCCAGTACACTGACACAGCATTCAATCATTATGAAATAATAAAGCATATTTTCATCAATATGGTCCTATCATCTAAAAAAGTGCCTCAGGAGACAACACACATATTTCTCATAAAAACACCAGGTACTCTCAGTTTGAAGTAGGGGTAACTAAAGGAGGACACTGATAAAGGCCTGTGTATAGCAAGAAAACAGCATATTTTTAATATATCCAGATAAATGCAAATTCACACAATAGGGAACAAGAATATTAATAATGACCAATGAATCCACAGCAGATGGATGGCCCAAAGGTGAGTGAAGAATTTTAGAATTATACTAGGTGGGAGTTAAATAATGATTTCTATTAGAACAGGTAAAATGAAGTAAACAATATTTTATATAATCATAGATGTGGATTCCCACAGTCCAGGAAACAGATGAATTCATTTAAATAGGTTTAAAGAAGACATACTTGATGCTTAATCAAAGGACTGAAATGTTCATTCTTTTTTACCTAATTATAGAGAACGTATAGGAAAGTTCTAATTGTGGATTAGAGCTGCCTGCAACATTCCAGGTAAATGTGTGGGTATAAGAGCTGAATAACTGAACTTGCACCAAATGTCAAAATTGAGGTTTATTTTATTAACATCTTAAAATTTTAAGTGAATCTCAAATTTGGAATAATCTACATGGAAATGCAAATGGACATAATTTTAACCAGTCCAGATCTGGTTTGGGATTGAACTGCTGACTAAAGACTATGCCAAAATCCTTGCTGGATGCAGTCCGGAACCATACACTACAGTACATCGTCCTATAAATTTTGCATGTGTTTTGGGAGCAAATATTTGGCTAGCCCTATGCTCTGCAGTAGAAAATGGCTATTAATTTTCATACCACATTGTTTTTCTAGATACTGCAATTAACCTTTCCTATTTTTGAAAGGTTTTCTTCCAGTAAATGATGCAGTGCAATACGACTGGCTCAGATTGACAGAGTATATTTGCTTTCAATCTGTCAGCTGCAAATATATATTTAAAGCAAATTTTTTAAAATATGGCTTGGTGGGCACCTGGCAGCCAGACAAGTTTAACTCACAACAGTCCATGTCTTCACCACTGATCTTGCATTGGTTGGGGCCACAAATTCACCAAGTTAAGCTTTACAATTCAATGTAGCCAAGAGCTTTTAGAAGTAAAAAAAGCACAAGGTCAAATAGCTTCCAGAGAATTTTTTGTCTGTTTGTTTTTTGAATGCAACCCTCTGGATCAGCTGAAAAACTCTGAAAAGATTCTGCTAATTTATGTCAAGTTACTGTCTATAAGCAGTCTATAAGAAATTTGACAATCTGTCCAACAGATATTAAAATGTTTTTAATACAAAAAAATGAACATTTCTCTTTATATCTCACCTTCCTTTTCTTCTTATATTTACAGTTGAGTATCATTATACAGATATGTCCAATAGTTCTTCCTAAACTCATACTAAAGTTAACAGTGTGGAAAAGCAAATTCATTATATTTTACTTGAATAAAACATTTTATTTGAAATATAAATGTTCCTTATTGATTTATTTTGATATTCACATAACTTTATGCAAATTAATTGACTGTACAATTATTCTAATGTTAATGTACTAAGTTTTCTCTTTTCACCTTAGCTCTTTCACTGATTTTCTAAAAAACGTTCTTTAATTTTCAACGGTTCTTGATTCCCTTTGAAGAGTATCTTCCTCTACCACACTCATGAAGAAATAATATACTGCCACATTTGTTTCATTGTCTTTTTAAAGTCAGAGAAATCACTTCATTTGTTCATATCTACATCTGTAGCCATTGTCTGATATCAAAAAAAGAAAAAAATGTTGTAGCCGCACGAATAGGAAAAAAGTCAATTAAAATAAAATCTAGACATGGACTAGACAAATAGTACAATAAAATGTAATAAATGAGCTCTAATAGTTACACAATTAATAATATGGAGATTTCAGTGACTGCTGGGCAACTTCTCTAACACAATATCAGAACTAAGATTAAAACCCTTTTAGGTGAATGTTCAAATAACAGCTATCACCTAAGCAGTTATATCAGATATAGTCTAATCCAGTTCTCAGAAATTTATATAAGTGAAGAGAAAAACCAAGGTATAACTTGAAATCATTGCAAAGATGTCTTTTCAACAGGGAATCTCACAAAAAATTTTCTTCCTCTAATAATCTCATGTAGTACTAACAGTCTTCTAAAAATATTAAAACAGAAACATCCACTGTTTTGCGGCTTCATTTTAAATACTTAAGCTAAAACTAAAAATATAAACCCAAATATTTGGTTTACTATTTTGAAAATATGAGCTACTCTACTACAATTTTAACTCAAGTGTGATAAAAATTGTAGTCAAAACCTGGGGTTACCTGTGCTGATGACAGACATGCA
Source organism: Picathartes gymnocephalus (assembly GCA_013390045.1). Taxonomy (NCBI): domain Eukaryota; kingdom Metazoa; phylum Chordata; class Aves; order Passeriformes; family Picathartidae; genus Picathartes; species Picathartes gymnocephalus. The sequence continues at coordinate 47,247 of WEKY01051472.1, forward strand.
ATCTCCATTAAAGCCATTGTGCGTATGGATTGCATTCACCTGAAACTGAACATTTATCTGCACACCTTTAGGATGTCAGGTTAATGCTTACGGTATAACTTAGTACATTCATTATAATTTTCCTGCTGGTGGACAACCACTATTTTTAATGGTGCCTATCTTTTTGAGAGTGGACAGCATAAGGGAATATTCATTACGTTGGAAGAGGCAACAATACTTGCATTGTAGAGTCCAGAGAGAAAACCAAGGGAAAACATGTCTGAGTGACAAGACTGAGGACCACAGAAGATATGTGAACTTTCTAGTTTTTGTCTTTTATTCTCAGATTGTTTAATCTACTAGGACATACTGTTATTAAACATATCTACCATAAACATAATCACATAATCACAATCAAATAACATCCCAAGTAGAAAAAGAAGTACTTTTCTCAGTGACTTTCATCCCCCTGATCTACTCTACAGAGAGAGTGCACTTTTCTAATATTGTCTGGTTTTCAAATCAAGGTCTTAGTGTAACTGACCTAGAGGGCTATCTGTATTTCCAGTGAAACCAACGATCTTTAAGTATAAGGTCCTCCATAATTTTCTCATTTCCTTTTACTCTAAACTTTTGTTATCATTCTGGATATTCAATGGAACAAAGGTCTTCTATTGCTATAATTAACATACTATCTCTTTCAAGATATTCTAGAAAGAACTCTCCTGATATTACTGTAGTATAGATAAAAATAACAGAAAGGACTGAGATAAAAACTCAAAGAAACATTAGCACTTTCCATTTCTATGTAGTTAGTGTTTTAATACTTGGTTATTACATACCTTAAATTAACTTACAATTTCATAAGTTAATTTAATATTAAGAACTTGAGTTTGCAGGGTTTTTTGCATGACTCAGCAATATGTTATTGACTCTAAGACCGAAATAACTTACTTTCAGAAATTCACAAGCTTTGTACAATGCATTAGATTTGAGAATTTACAGCTCAAGTCCATCTTTAACTAAAACACTGATATCAGCCAGTGAAGGTATTTGATACATGATTTCCTCTGTACTTTTAAATTATTTAGTAGCACTTATTATTAAGTAGCACTTGAAAGCTGTAGTTCTAATTTTGTGGATTTAGAATATGTTACCAATGTGAAGAAATGCCAATATGCCAATGGGTTACTCTTAGAGCCAGTTATGGCAGCTACTTTCTAGGTGTCCTTACTTCCTAAAGAGCAGGAAAGAGCCACTTAACATCCATATTTGATATAAACAAGAACAAGGAGGCTACAGAGAAAAACAATCACACCCTGTCTGTGATGTTTATATCAAATTACATCAGGAAGATATAAATGATGATAATATTATGCACCTGGAAATAAAATTAAATACTAAACTAATATTTCACTTTATTAAGGCTCCTTAAACTTGAGTCTTTTTAAAACTTAAGCAAGAAAACCTCAAATTGTGTAAGATTTACAGAACTTAGTTCTGTCCCTTTTGGAGGAAATATTCAAAGTATTTTGTTTCTATTGTAAGGTCTGCATGCTGAATGTCAAATGTCAAAAGGTACCTGTAAAATATGTTATTTAGCAAACACTTGAAAAACATATTCTTAAAATAACCTAACCCATGTTTCAGTGGTTTGCAAACTTTTCAAGGTATGCGTGAAACTGTTGAAAATGGCTGAATTCATCTCCAGAGTGGCATCAATGAAAGGACTGTGTTACTTTAAAATCTACTGAAACATAAAATTTAGGTTAAGTATCTTGGGCAGCAAATATGTGTCTGCTGTTACACAGATCAGCAATAGTGAATTTGAATTTTATGCAAAAATGAGATATTAATTTATTCCTGACTCTCCATATTTATGTTCTCATGTTTCATTAAGGAAAATAAAGACGTTTTTCCCACAGAAATTGCTTCCACAATAAAACTAAGTTACAGAATTTATTGTCTCAAAACATAGTGGTATATACTAACATATTTTATCTTTTACTCACATCCTGAATATCAAGAATAAAATATTGTTTTGCTACTATTCATTAAATTTTTTTATTTATTTCAAGTGTGATTCTGTTGCACTGTTGCTGGTCAAATTTTGGGAAAAACAAAACATAACAAAATGTAAAAATCGAGCAACATAAGAATTGAAAACTCTTTGCCTAAACTTTGGCCATGTTTTCTTTACAGGTAGAGCACATTTTCTCTCTTCAAAGTCATATTTCAGCAATAGTATACCCAGGTAACCACCTTCCTTTCCAATTTCTGCTGATTTTTTTGTCCTGTCAAAAACTGCTCATGGCACTCATATTTGTGGATCAATGTAAGATGCTGTGAACCTGATGACTTCAGTTATTTTTTTACAGTGTGGCTCCCGTTGAGTGAGTAATGAGAATGGCAGAGCAAGAAGGTGAAAATAACTTAGACTGGATTTTTCAGGGTAGTTTTGCTGTAGGCCAGAATTAGAAATGGGAGACTTTCAGAAAGGTAACTTCCATATACTTTGGGTAAACAAATGACCAGAACAGCAGCTCTTCTCCCACACTTTATTTACCTCTCTTCCAGATTTCATTCTTTCTGGTTCTCCTCTTGAAGCTGTATTATTACTTTTCAATTCTTCTCTGCTGTGTATTTCTGTTTCTTCAAATTTAATAGTTTTCATTCTGTAAATCTGTTTTCTCAAAATGCATCTTTCTTTTCAGGTTCCTCCTGGGCCCTGTTCAGTCATGCTTTTTTCTCTTCTACCCTCTCATTTTCACTGTTGCTCTGGTGCTTTTTTGTCTTTCTCCACTCACTCTCTTCTCTGGTATGACATGCACTGTGATTCCCTTTTGGGGTTGTTATCTCAGTTTCACCATTTGGTCTCTGTCCACCTATGATAACAACTGAAAATACAGAGCAAGCTCCTTGCATAATGTTCAGAAAACAGGGAAAGAAATATCTTCATGCTGGCAAAACTCAAAACAAGCAGCTGGTAAGTTCTTTTCTGTCTGACATCACCTCTTTTGAACACACCAAACCCAGGCTTTCTAGCCATAATTAAACTATAATTTTTAAAAACTATAAAAAAATATTAAACTATATTTTTTAAAAACAATTTGAAATATCTTAATTTTATTCTTTACATTAAACATTCTTGCAATGTTATATATAGTTTCTCCAACATTTTCAAATTGCATTGATAATGCAGTTTACTACAATACACTGTAAGAGTGAATCAAACCAAAAGTTTGTTCCCACAAAGATTGACTCCAATACTGACCAGCAGAGAATGACTTTCTACTCCTCATGGTTACGGTATGTGGGCTCCGGTCAAGTGATTTGTATTTCTCAACTGTTTTCCCTTACCTCTGCATCCTTCCACCGCAGGAGAAAGAAAAGCAGAAATCTCACCCAGCTGCTATCACTGCACCTCCATTGCCTCTCCATGACTTTCACTGCTGCAGATGCCACTGTCAGTGCCAGTCACAAGGAACGGAACTGTCACACACACGGGAGCAAGCAGCTCCTGGGGACATGGCTGTTAGTGATGTTCTGCTCACCCCCACACCTTTTTCTGGTTGAGCATTTGCCACCCCTGGTGGTTGTGATGGCTGCCTTTGTCTTACAAATAATGACACAATGCATCTTGCTCAACAACTAAGGGTTAGTTGACTGTACACCAAAACTGCAGCTGTTTTGAAAATAAGCCTGTAAGACAACCATCACACTCCAGAAATAGTGGACAGCCCCGCTGAGATTTCCTGCACAGCAGTGGCTGCATGCCAGGATCTCCTCTTGAGTAGAGACACCTCTCAAAACTGAGAGAATCCTTGTCACGTCAGATCTCAGTAAGTGAATTGGGAGTAAGTGCACTAAAACTTTGAAATCTTAGCTAGGTGGCATAAAGGATGGATTGTGCATTTATAATTCTTTAGATATAAACGAAGTCCAGGACTGAGTCTGGATCCAGCCACACCTAAATTCCCATCAGACAGTTTATAAAGAAAGGGGGTCCTTTCTGAATCTCATGACTGAACAGGAAGATCTCCCTGGCAGTTTTGCTGACCCTGTCCTCTTTGCAGTAAATAACCAAGTGTACTTTGCAATTGAATCTCCTTAAATCACTGTCACATTTACTATCAAACTTTGTCAACTCATTTAATATGAATAAACATATTTCTACTTCTCTCTTGTAAGTGAAGTGCTTCACTCCATCTGTGACACTGGTCCCAGGATCCCACTAGTGAAACATTAGTGTGCATCACTTGAAGACATGGGGAAACATGGGGAGTCTGTTGTCACTTGTTATTCTTTCATATGAACATCTGTCTTATTTGTTGAGTAGAAAGACTTCCTTCCCACGTAATTAATTTTATGGTCCATATAATTTCAAAGCTTTTTCTAAGGCATAGTATTTTCATTTTTGAAAACATGTATTGTTACCAAGAACCAAGGAAAGTAATGGTGATATTTGCTTAACAAATGATAAGACTGTATTCTAAACTGTACTGGATTTACATGGCAAAGTTTTGGTAGTGTGAGGGCTGCAGGTCTGGCTTCTGTGAGAAGATACCAGAAGCCAGACCCCTTGTCTGACAAAGTCAGTTCCAGAAAACTCCAGGACATTAAAAAAAAAAAAGATCTGTGCAAAAAGGAACTGGGAGAGAGGAGTGAGAATATGAGAGAGAAACATGTATGCAGATACCAAAGTCAGTGATGGAGGACAAAAGATGCTCCAGGTACCAGGGTAGAGATTTCCCCTGCAGCCTGTGTTGAAGACCACGGTGACTCAGGTTGCTCCTCTGAAGGTCCCTGGTAAAGCAGATATCCATCCTGTAGCCCATAAAGGACTGCAAAACAGAGCAGGTGGATATGCCCGAAGGAGTGCCAGTGAAGAGCCCATACTGAAGCAGGCTCCTGATAGGAATGATAGCCCATGGACAGGAGTCCACTCAGGGGTAAATTTTTTCTCAGGACCTGAAACCCTGAGGGGAACCCACACTGGAGCACCCGTTCCTGAAGGAATGCAACCCCTGGAAGGGATCCATGCTGGAGCAATTCATGAAGAACTGTAGCCCATGGGAAGGACACAGGATGAAAAAGCCCAGGAAGGACTGCAACACAGAGATGGAACTCCACAATGGAGCAAGACAAGAGCATGAGCATGAAGAAGAGTCAGAGGGAAAGAGCAATCTACTGCAATCTCCATTCCTCATCCCTTTGTGTTACTGAGGGGGAGGACATAGAATAGTTGAAAGTGAGGTGCTTGGGAAGAAGAGTGATGGGAAGAGGTTTTTAGATTTATTCTTATTTCTTATTAGTCTACTCTGTTTTTCATTGGCAATAGAGTAAATTAATTTCTACATTAAATCAATTTCCCTTAATCAAGTGTGTTTTGCCAGTGACAGTAGTTGCTGAGTGATCTCATTCACTCAGATTTTTGTTGTATTTTCTCCTACTGTCCTGGCCAGACAGCCAGCCAAAGTCAATGCGCTACATAAACACGTGAATATTAAATAATTTAATAATGTGTACCCATGATCTTGTTACTAGAATTCCTACCTCCATCTTAATATTGAATGTGAGAGAAATATTTTCATAGTTTTAATACAGTCCTCACTTCGTAAGACATTTCCCAGTTTGTGGACTGTATAACTCCATCTCTCCAATAACTACAGAATATGAAGAAAAATTTTAACACCACCAAGTTTATAAACAGGATCACTCCCAAATGATGAATTTGTAGTTTTGGTTTCATGTGAGTGAGTATAATTAAGATAAAACAGAAAGTGAAGCAAACAAAGGGATTTAAACTTTTGTAATGAGACAGCTAATAAATCTGTTTTCCTCCCCCCTCCTTGTGCAGTAAATCTGTTCAGTAAAGTACATGATTTTCTTTTAGGCACTCACTGAAGAACAAAGTAAACAAGGTAGTACAAAGAGGCTATGGAAAGATTGTAGGAGAATAACTTGCTGAAAAATTTGGTTGTGTTTCGTCACGTAAGAGACAACTTCTGGTTTTCATACACTGTTAAATCTAAAATTAAATACAGTTTTAAGAATGTGGCTTTTTTATGATAGCAACATTATTTGCTAAAGGAAAATTGCTTTGTTGCATGCTGTTATTTATTGTAAAAAAGGGCAGACTGAAATGTATTGTAAGAGTAGTAGTTGGGAAATTAAATGTTAAATGTAAATCTGACCCTTTTAACAAGTTTCTTTTTTTCCCTTTTGAAGGTTCCATTTCAGAAGTTCAGATCAATCCAATTTCCATGTTTTAAGATAGCAGTTATGATCCTTAGCCAGCGTATATTATTTTTCATTTTACATCAGTAATTAATCCTTCCAACATCCAGTGACAGAGTTTTAAGTATTATTATCAGTGAAGGTAACAATTACATACAGACAAAGCTGTATTTAATTTCTGAGGAATCCTGTATTCTTTATTGCTGTTTTTATGTAGCTTGCAGTACCATTCCTATGATCAAGACAGGCATGCAACAAATGGCTACTCTATTTTTCATCCAAATGTAAATTTTATACTGCCTGCAACATCATGAAGAATGGCTCAAGGAAATTATGTATTGTGCAATGTTTGTATTATGCCCATTGCAAATTTCCTCTAAAAGACTGAATGTTTTAGAACTTTGCAATAAATAGAAACATTCTTTCTTATTTCTCAGAAGTCTCAAATTTTGTAAATGCATGCTATAATACCCTGAGACACTTAAAAATGTCATTCTATTCGAGCGAAGGTAAAGATATGCAAATTTTACTTTAGTTCTATAAGGTTACTGAGTTATATTGAAAAATTGTCTGCTCTTTTGAAAAGCTACTAAGTCCAGTAAAGGGATTTGCAGAATTGCTTTTCATTCATGCTAATTACATCCTATTGGCAGCTGATAATTGATGAAGTGATTCTTAGAGGTACATGCACATTTACTGTAAGGGTTGCAAGAGAAAACTCTCCTTTTTGAAAGCAAGTATTTTTACTGAATTTCTGCTTTTTCTAATTTGAATTTGACATGTGCTTGCACTCAGAAACATCTATAATTTGATTTGGTCTCACTAGTAATTAACTGAGTTTATTGGAAGCCATTTTTGCTGGCAAATATGGAGTTGTTGAAAAGAGTAATGCATCAGTATAAACAGCAAATTATCTTGTGGTTGGTGCACTTGTGGAAACCACAGGACATGATGCTTACATGCTTTAGTTGAGAAGAGAATAGCAAACTTCTAAGCTAAGAAGTATTAGAGCAGAAATTTGAAGGTTGTATGATATGTGCCCACTGCTGCTAAAAATGGCTAAAGCTAATTGTTTTAAAATTAAAGCAATAAATGCAACACCAAAACACAAGCAACACAAACCTCAGATCTGTGTTGTATCAAAATGAATCCCTAAAACTCTTGGACATTCTTAACCTTACTTTCACGCAACTGTCTTCATTCATAAAACTGTATTAATCATCATAATTTGTCTCATAAATATTTCACTTTGTTGTCAGAATTTAGTTAAATTTAGTTCAAATTTCCAAAGCACTCTGATGATAATATAAGGAGCACCATAAAGAAATTCAGAAGAAATATATAATGGTGAACATGCTTACTTAAAACAATACCAATAATTATTTTCCATTCAGATATTTCTTCTGAAAGACTTAAAAATTGTTTGTGTTATATTAACATTAACTTTTAGGCCCAGAGCACTATCACAACATACATTTTGGCCATTACTGCAATGTATTTTATGAAGTCTATGAATTTTATCTGCTACTATTTTTGTTCACACAAGGTCAGTCCATGTCTTTGATTCTCCTATCAGTGACTTCAGTGTGAAAGTGAAATGATATATTAAAAAAAACCCCAAAACCCCACAAAAAACCAAAAAACAGTTAAAAAACCAACACAACTATTTCTATAATTGAATAAGGAAACAGAAGACAAGTCAAACAGGTATGTATTCTGAGGGGAGAAGCAAAGAGGGGAAAATCTCAACCTATCTTCAGAGCTGCTCCCATTTTCTTGCCAATTTGTTTTTATGTTTTTCTTCTCCTTAGAAGTTTCATTTACCCAGAATGCAAATAGATGATATCAAGTGATAAAGATGACCTATCTTATTGTGAGTATAAAGTGCCTAAAATATGGGATGTGTTGATGGGAGTGTTGTTTGAATTGAAATGCCATACGGTAACTTAAAGGCATGAGCAAAAAATTGCATTGCTGCAAACAGTTCACAATTATAGAACCTGAAAAATTAATTGCATTACCAGTGGTTGAAATATATTTATAAGTCTCACAAAGTTCATCTAGGTCTATGCAGATCTTTGGATCTGACAAGCATTAAGACAACGACTGTCCCTGCATTTCTCTGAGGGAACTGAATTTTGCAAATTTTTGTCACATTTTTCCTATCCTAAATGAATAAATTCTCTCTTTTGTTCAGGAAAGGTGCTGTAGACTCTCAAGATTTATTTTTTTAAGTCAATATGGAAAATATATTTTGTTCCATTATACCCTAGATGGGGATTTATTCCGACTACCCTGTTTTAATTCTTAATCAATTAACCTGAAAAACTTGGAGAAAATCCATTCTGGGTTAATTAGTTCTGGATGCATTTACTCAAAACGTATAACAGCACACACTGAAAATCAATTATCTAACAGTCAATCCCCATTGTTATCACAGTAAAGAGTGCATAACAGTGAGGATTTCACCAAAAAAAAAAAAAATCATTCCCTCGTTTGAAAAAGGCATCACATCCTGAAATTTAAGTAACACTATGAGTATTTCTACCCCTTTTAGTGTCTCAATGACTAGAATATACAATTAACTTCTGTGTTGGTTCATATTTCTGTCTTTCTGGGTCTAGTTCTTATGCCCACTCAATTTGACATGTCAGAAATTAATTTAGTGCTGACCTTGAACATTATCTCAATTAGGGAACTGAAATAACTTAAACTAAACTCATGAATGTAAATGTTTTAAACAGAAGTATTCATGACAAGTATACAGAAACACTGGGACACACAGATGTGTTACTAAGACCATGCTTTAATTAGAACCTATTGGAGACAGACCAGAGGAAGGCTAAAAAGATAATCAGAGGGCTGGAGCTCCCCTCCTGTGAAGACAGGCTGAGACACTTGGGGTTGTTCAGCCTAGAGAAGAGAAGGGTCTGAGGAGACATTACAGCACTTTCCAGTACCTAAAAGGGGCTTACAAAAGAGCTGGAAAAGGGGTTTTTATAAGGGCATGGAGTGATAGGACAAGGAGCAATGTCTTAAAACTGAAATAGAACAGGTTTAGATTAGATATTAGGAAGGAATTCTTTACTGTGAAGGTGGTGAGGCACTGGAACAGGTTGCCCAGAGAAGCCGTGGATGTCCCATCCTTGGAACTGTTCAAGGGCATGATGGTGGGGCTTTGAGCAACCTGGTCTAGTGGTAAGTGTCCTTGCCCATTGCAAGTAGGTTGGAACTATATGATTTTTAAATCCCTTCCAGTTCTAAATACTTGATAGAGACTTTATTAAAGTGTGTATTTTCTCCAATCTCATAAGCAGAGTCAGTGTTCAATGGATACTCTTCTATGTCCACTTTCTTCCTTCTTTGTAAAATCAATCAAGTATAAAATATACCTGACTAGAATAGATAAGCTGTTAGGACAACTACATTTCCACAACCAGAAATGATGGTGAGACCATGGGTCACAGAAGAAAAAAAAAAAAGAATGAGGATTAGTTATTATTTGTTTTCCATAAGTATATTTTAATATTATAAGAAATTAGAACCTTCCAACCAAATCACCCCCCAACAATATTTTTGAATCATACTTAATATCACAGAAAGTAAAATATTTCCATGAATTACAATTCAACAATTAGTCATATTTATTCACAGGACACTGATCTGGACTAAATCAAACTTGATTAATTTCTCTGTTACACGTTATTGTGCAGTTCTGCGAATATGCATTCTGGTACAAGTATAGTTGGGAGTAAGAAAGCAGAACAGGAAAGGATGCAGAAATAAGACAGATTCTTTCAGTTTTTACCACACTGTGGTAAAATGGTGTTGCATTTATCTCTTGACCCAGTAGTGGCTGTCTGAGGCATGAGATCGGGCAGTAAGGACCTATGTTCTTATCCATTATTGGACATTCTACAAGTCAATGTGTAGTATAAAACTCCAATTAAAAGGCAACCTGAAGAGTCAGATAGATTAGCATTTTATTGAAGACATATTCCATGACCTTTTAAATGTAGTGATTTTTTATGTTGAGAATCCTTCCATTTTATTGATACTCATCTGGTACTCTTTGGTGTACTAACTGTGCTTATATTCTATTTATCCACTGTACCTAAAAAAAAAATAATTGAGGTCTCTATGTTTTAGTGAGCCTGTGTTTATAAAGTGTCAGCTCTTTTCAGAAATAATTCACTAGCCTATATTGTACATTCTGTGTGTTCTCAATATTAATGGAAGCAGGAATTAGTAAAATCTCTATGATAATATTTCAGCCTTGAGGTCACCAAGCAAATTTTGAGATACCACAGTCATTTAGCACTTTCACAATGCAGGTCTACTTAGCTTTGTCTAAAGCAAGTTGTCTCAGGTGCATTCCAGCCAAATCTCTACAAAAATCCAAAGAAATACAATAGATTTGCTTAATTTTCCACTAGCGTAGTTTTGATTTTCTTTTGGTTGATTGGCTTCAGTTGAGTCATTTCCTACTCACACTGCCATGTCCTAATTCACTCTGCTATTTCTTCGAAAGAAAAATTGAAAATGTATGTTCATAAGATATTTTCCTGCCAAAGTGATTGATAGACCATACCGCCCAATATTTCAGTAGGGATTACTTTGTTTGTTCTTTTCCCACAGCTTAGTTTTTACAGCAAATGGCTGTGTACAAAAGGAGTAACACAAACTATGTCTTTAATTCAAGAGAAACCAGACTAACATCCTGAGACACGGGGAACAGCACACTTAACACCAAATGAAAGGAATTCAGGAAAATAAGGCTGTTCAATATAAAATGTTCCTTTAAAGAAAATATGAAAACACCAGTAGAGGAGTATACTTTTCTGAGTGTTTCTCAGATGTACCAGATACCTTGTTTTGTTCTTGTTTTGAAGGAAAGTCTTGTCTTTACTTTTGCAGCTTTCCAACACGAAAAAAATGTATTTGATTTTTTAAAGAAAATTTGCAGGATCTGCCAACAATGTGAAGGATAACTCAGTTTCACAGCAAATATTTTCTCCATACTTTCAGAAAACAAACATTATCACATAGGAAGAATGCTTGTGGAATATCTGAAATAGTTTTTAACTGTAGGAATGCAAATGAGCACAACAGCTTAAGCTAGCCACTCAGGATTTTAAAGTTGCTAAAAGGCATTTGTATTCAAACTGATACTCTACCATGATGATCAGTATAAAGAAGAAACAAACACATCTGGTCTAGTGGAAATAATTTTCAGCTCCACAGTTGAATTCCTTTTGTCGATGATCTGTGTATTTTAGGAGGTTTTGTCTTGGTTGTTGACAAACTTCTGTAGTTTGAGAAGATTCTATTACCATTAACTGAAAAAAAAGCAAGAAACTATCCATAGCATCTCTGCTTATTCATGGGATGCAGAGCATACACACCTGAAAGTACATCTTAAACCTGAACTAGTAAGCTTTGGGACTGGAAGATATATGGCTACATTACATACTCTGTTGACACAGCTGATTAGACTGCATATGATTCCACATCAGAGAGTTAAACTGCTATCAGAAACAGAACTAGATCTCCATGAAGCTGGGCTGTGACATCTGATTCAGCATGGTCTAGTGAACACCTGACTTTAGAAAAATATGGATGGTAAAATCATGTCAATTCTGTCAGCCAGAACAGGAGGTCTAGCTGTACAGCTGTACACTTCAGATTGTAGCTCTGGCTAATACTTACCACCCTAAATGCAAATAGAAATACCTTGTCTATCATTAAAAGATCCCTGCCTTCATGGTTGATAGAAGCTTGAGATCTCAAGCTGATGAAGGTTCTTTCCTATACTCTTGGGTAAGGTAACTTAGTCTAGGAGAAAATGCAATAGTCCTCCAGTAAAAGACCAGCAGTCTTGACACGCAGAACCAGACCTGCAGGTCTCATCCTTTCTTCCAAGCTAGCTTCTGAAGTTGATTGGTAACCATTATATTTATGCAGCTTGGTCCAGCTGAGTGTGTCAGGCTGAGAAATCTTTCCAAATAGATCCCATGGGAAACTTTGTCAGAGTCCTGCCAGGTCTCTAGATCACTTCAGATGAGGGAAAACAGAGACCTAATTGGCAAACCTATTAAGAGTGATTTAGACTTCAGCATGGGAGGCAGAATGGACCTCCAGAATAGTGTTCTCCAGGTCATAGAGCTATTTCCAAGAGCTAAAAATTAAATGAAATAAATTTCCTGCCAAGCTAAATCTTGTACAGGGGAGGTAGAGGTTCAAAGCAGGTTTCTGTCTGGCTTCCTAATGAGCTAGAACCCCCCCGACCCCCATGGAGTGCCAGCAGCTGTGAGATGGAGACAAGAACTAGAAAGTTAATGAAGAAATTGGTGAAGATACAGAAATCTGTGAAGTACAGGGAAGATGGAGGTGGTGTTTGAGGCTGTATGCAACTTCCATTGGTGCACTGGTTGGGGTGGCCAGCCCCGGGAAGTGTTGTGTTAAGCATTTGCTGCAGACTATAGACAGCCCAACCAGAAAGAGGAATTGCACTGCACAATTTTAAGAAGAGCAAGAGGGAGAGTCCAGAAAACTACAGGATGTTCAGTCTCACCTCAGCCCTCTAGAAGATTATGGAATAAAATGGACCAAATTCCAAAGCCATTTCCAATCACCTGAAGCACAAGGAAGTGTTTGGAGACAGCTGCTCTGGGATGGTAAATCATGCCTCACCAACTTGGTAGACCTCTATGAATGTAAAGTGGTGGATTGTTACCCACCTTAGCTTAGGAAGGCTGTCAACAGAGTCTAATACAGCATGCTATGGTCAAAGGTGAAGTAAGAGACATTTCTTCCAGATATAATTAAAAAAAAAATCTCAATGAGAATATCAAGTATTAGAACAAGTTTCACTAAGATGTTCTAAAATGTCTGCACTTGGAGATGTTCAATTTTTTTTTCTTTAAACTCTGAGAAACCTGGTGCAACTTAGACTACTTTAGACATCCAGAGGTCCTACTAAACTATTGAGTTTTTGCAAGTGATTCCAGGACTGAAGTGTAAAATTCAGAAAATCAAGATATTTATCTATCTTAAAATGTGAGTGAAGACGAAAGAGGATATGATGTGAAATAATATATATTAGAACTCTGGATTCAAATTAAAACATTTGGTGCCTGTGGGCTTGTCTTAGAACTATTCTTTAGGTTTTTTTATATTCCCAAAATTTACATAGAGGTCTAGATGCTAAAGATCTTGATCAGAACACTATCAAATTATGTATATTACAGAATCACAGAATGGGCCAGGTTGGAAGAGACCACAGTGGGTTATCTGGTAAAACCGCCCTGCTCAAGAGGGGTCATCCCAGAGCACATGGCACAGGATTGTGCTCAGATGGTTCTTGAACATCTCCAGTCAGGGAGACTCCACAACCTCTCTAGACAATCAATTTCGGGGCTCAGTCACCTGCACAGTAAAGAAGTTCTTCCTCACGTTCAGGTGGAACTTCCTGGGCATCAGTTGAATGTGACAAAGAGCATATCAGATGTATGTAAAAGTAAACTCATATAAATAGGCATGTCATGCAAAAACTAAAATGTTGTTTTGACCTCATTCATTCTGTATCAAGTATAGGCTATATGTTGGCATATGGCAATTCATATGTGCCATAAGAGTTAAAGAGTTAAAGGGAAGTGAATTTATATTTATTTAAACTATTTACATAAAAAATATAAGCACTTTTTTTCCCCCAAGATCCTTCTGAAGACCCAGGAAAATTTTTTGGAAACCAGAGATAACATTTTTCATCTTCATACAAAACCTGTCATTCCATAAGAAAGAGAAGGAAAAAGAAGATGATTTCTTTTTGCTCTTTTATCGTTTGGAAGATTGCTACACTCAGAGGATGTAGAAAGGAATGCACTGTTAAGCCTAGTACGAATAAAATTTCTCAAGTGTCCTGCCAAACAGGACACTTATGAATGTCTGTAGTTACAGCAGTTGCACTGCACTCAGATGACTCCCTTCTGTTTTGGATTCCAGGAAATCAGAATTTGACACAAGTTCAGCTTCATAAGGGGACCATCAGTAGTAGGTCAACGTGAGTATCTGAGAACTGTACGCCAGCATTGACCTTTCTTTATGAATGAAATGGTCAATTTCTAGCTATAATTTTTGGCAGAAATCTGGACTATATTTATTGCAGAAACTTAAACATTTGGTATGTCCATCATTCTTCCAGTTTTATGCTCTAATTCTACCAGATGCTAAACCGGGGGCAAATCTCATATCAATCTCTTAAATCAGGCTGTGAATTTTTTTGGGGTAAGGGAAGACTTTTCCATTCTGCACTTTTACAGGTAATAATATCTTTATTTAAGAGTGGATGTACTAGAATCTAAGATAAATACATGACACTGGGTCACATTGGTAGCCAATATAATTTAGTCTAAAATGGTGCAATAGGATAAAGACTGTCGAACCCTTGAGGAAAATGTACTTTTAAAATGCCTGTCTGAGTACAACCCAGGGTAATCTGTAATAAACACAAAACACAGAAGTATTATCAAACACTGATATTTCTCTTTAGGTTTATTGTTAGATTGGTGTCAGAATCTTATTTAGTCTCCAACACTTCCAAGGTGTTACCTCCATATATGGATTATAACTAAAATGGATTTTTAAAATTCTAAGATAACATTTATGAAACTTTATCAATTTTTCCTAAGGGGTGCTGAGAAGGAAGATCTTTAAATACTACAGTAAAACAAGAATACATAACTTCAGGTAGGAAATGGTACCATTTTATCAAAACCATTACGTTTTATCACTATAACTGAAAATCTTCATCTGTTTAGAATGTTGCTTTACAGATCAGGTTCACTTCAGCTCTGGAAACAGCAACAACAAAAAACGATTCCCACTGAAATGGAAAATAAGTTCTATTATTGTATGGGTTGTTTGCTTTTTTTTGCTTTTTTTTTTTTTTTTTTTACTGGCAGTTTCTCTGGCAGACTGATGCTGTTCTGAAAAAGCATCTGAAGGTCATGTGCTTTAGCTATGCTTCAAGCTCATCTATTCAGCAAAACAGCTAAAACAGCTGTTTAAAACCTGCATAATATACGCAGGTCAAGGTTAGACAGGATAGGAAAGGAGAGTTTTAACCAACAAGATTGAGATCAGTATGCAAATCTTTTCCTCAGCAGAATTTTGCTCTTGATTCTTGAAATTCTCTACTACACATACATGCAGTTTTTTTTACGCACGTGTTTTCTGAAGATGAGAAAATGTTTTTGATTCATGTTGGCTTAAATTTTTACCAGTTTTATGTCTGATTCTCCTTGGTCATGTGTGTAAATCTATTTATATATCTTTATTCCTTCAACTTAAATATAATGTGGCATTATTTACTTCTGGTTTTTAGTTTTCTTGTTGATCAAAACAAAATATTTTTTCTTCTGTTTTTATTTCAGTTAGGCTCAGTGTAAACTCTCTACAATACATCCTGTAAACTTGACTACACAACAAGAACAACATAGTAACTGATCTACTACCTAATAATTTTACTAAAGTTAATGTAGAAAGGGATTTTTTTTCTTTTACATTAAAAAATAGTCTTTCTTCACTCTTCTATCCGAGAGGTAAAAGTCTGAAAGGGACAAAATTTCCTTATGAAGGTCTTCAGTAGACTCTATG
Source organism: Picathartes gymnocephalus (assembly GCA_013390045.1). Lineage (NCBI taxonomy): Eukaryota > Metazoa > Chordata > Aves > Passeriformes > Picathartidae > Picathartes > Picathartes gymnocephalus. The sequence continues at coordinate 63,123 of WEKY01051472.1, forward strand.
TCGAGTACATGACAAGATAATCATTTACTGCAGAAGTAAAGATTTAGTAAGTGAAACAGCCTAGATCCCAGCTCCCTGTGGCTGCCTGAAATGCCTCTTCAGCCAGCAGGCAATCTTGCAGCAGCAGCAGTTTCTTACTCTGCTGGTCACACTGAACAGTTCCGATTAAGGAGGAGGATTATCCCTTGCATGGGAGATGGCAAAGACTCTAATGTCAGAATTGTTAGGCTAGTCATACACACATAAAAATTAGTGAAGACGAAAAGCACTGGCCTGATTTCACTTCAGGCAAGACAAAGTAAATGGCTACCTAGGGTGAATAGCAAAACCAGGTCTTATGATGGTTGTCACAATTTGCATGTCTTTTAAATGTATGCCTTTATGTGTATGTCCCTTGACATGAGAATGCTGTAGTTTCTGCTTAGACGTATCTAAGAACCACTCACTGTACAAACTGCAGCAGTAAAAGGAGGACTCCTGGCCATGGCACCCAGTCTCCATTTACTTCTTTAACCACAGTTAAACATACAGTAGTGTCCTGGTTTGAAGGACAGGTGTCTCAGGCAAAGATATGGGAATAGGAATAACAGTTCTTTACTAGTACTTATAATAAAGTGAACAAACAACAGCTACTATGGCATTAACAACAAAACAGAACCAGGAACCCGGTCCCAGCCCTCTGGGCCTGCAGGCACTGTCCCCGTGGGTGCAGTGATGGTCACAGCCGGCAGGGGGCGCTGGTGGCGCTCGGTGGCTGGGGCAGGTGCGATGATTGCCCTGCAGCTGCAGGGGGCGCTGTGGCGCGAGCTCCAGCAGCGCGTGGCAATGGTGGCTCGGCCGGGACAGGGAGGGAGGGAAGAGAGAGAGGCTTTGCTTCACAAACCCCCTGGGGCAGTCGGTCCTGGTGCCCCAGCAGGACTCTCAGAAACAGCAAGCTGGGACAGCAGGACATCTCAGCAGGCAGGGGGAGCGGGGCTGCAGCGCAGTGAAACCCAGAGCAGTGCTGAAGGAGCTGTGGGGGCAGGGCAGCGGCAGCCCGGCTCCCAGCCCAGCAGGGAGAGGCGAGCTCAGGATCCCGGGCACCCCAGCAGATGGCAATAGGTTCCCCCTTTAGTGAGGTAGGTGTCAATAAGGTCCCAGTTCAGTGGCGGCTCTCACAAGCAGAGGCTCACCCCACAGCAGAAGAAGCAGCTCTGGGTGGGAGTCCAGCAGCAGTAACGCACTCCTCTCCCCAAAGCAGCACCTCCGAACATCCTGCTCGGAAGCCGAGAGTGAGAGAGAGCAGCTGCTCTAGCCCTGCCTTTTACCAGCCCAGTTCTGGAGATATCTCCATCCCTCTGCGAGAAACTCCCAGATAAGAGAACTGCAATCAGATGCCTTTTTTCCCTGAGCTTGGCCACTTCTTTTGGTCTTCTTAAACACCCAGTTATTAGTGTGTAACAGATGGTTCGGAAATTCCTCATTTGCCTCACAACTGTCGTGGGGAGACAGAAGCTGAAACCCCGAACTCATGTGTACAGGGGGGGACCCCAGGCCCAGGAGAAGTGCGATGTTGGCCAAGGCATTACCTACAGAGTGCAGGTATGTGTGTGCACCGAACTGAGAACTGGTCCCATGGGAACCACGGAGAGAACAATGGGCCGTTACAGTGGCCTGAGCTGCAGGCAAGGCTGGTACGTGCTGGACCTGTCCTGGCCTGTCCTGCACTCTGTTTCAATGAGCCTGCGAAACAATGACTATTCCCCACCTGCCTGGTGAAGCACACCCCCTCTCTTATACTATAAAACAGACCCCAAAGCCCACCGTGATTTTGAGATCTCCCCAGCGAAAGAAGACGTCTCCTTCAAGACCTACGAGGGCGCGTCTCCTTTGTTGGTAGCTATATTATCTGTCCCTCCCTTTTTCTGTCTCTTTTCTTTTCTTTTTTCCTTATTTCTCTTCCTTCTATCGCATCTGAGTTGGGTATTTTAATAAAGGTGTTCTGATTTGAGGTAAAGTTAAGTTTCTCTTGTCACTTTTGCACTCTTGAGATCTGGTTAATGAACAAGTCACAAGAATCTGCCTTAAGGCGGATTGTGACATAGTGTTTCCCAGGAACTTAAGGGAAAAAATTCTGTACGTAAAAAGGAACAAAAGGAAAGAAAACCTAACCCCCAACAAGTAGTTATTTGTCCTGATTTTAGATGGTCAATTAAGATACCAGCCCATTATTATTTATTTTCTTAATCAATTTGAAAGAAAGGGGGGAGAGGGAGTTCAAAAATGATGATTCACATTATCTCTGTTGACTATAGAAAACCTGTGAGTTAGATGCTTTGATGACTAAAACTGGCAGGATGAATCCAGGCCTAACTGGGTTCCTTTATGCTGACATAAAGTTATTGATCTACTACACCAATACCTTGGCTTTCTAGAAGTCATATGATACATCAAATGCTTTGTCTGTAGTCAAAAAAATATAAATAAATTTTCAAGTTTTACAGAGCTAGTCTAAACAGTTTCTTAAGCCTACAAAATACCAGTCTAATTTTTCTTTTTCTATTCAGCTATACAGAGAAACAATTATCTGGAAGAACTCTATGCCTTACCATCCCATGCCAAGCTATAGTTAGCTTTATGCTTTGCCTCAGATCCTCAAAGAAAAAATATTGTACACACACACACACACACACATATATATATATATAGTGCAAATATATATATATATAGTGCAAAAATCAAATCTGGATGAACCAATGTATTAATTAGACCAAAATAAGAATTTGTAGTTTTTCATTGGGTGCAATATGCATTACTCTCCTTATTTATCAGGTATTTTTCTTCTGTAATGACTGCCAGAAATCTTTCATTCATCTTCTACTTTATTCATCTTCGCTTTATGAAGTGAAGATAAATCTCAAATCATTTTTCTTTTAGTATTGATGCCACAAAACATACATTAGTTTGATGCCCCTTTAGCAGAGGTCCTTTATTTCTGTCCGCTATTTCCTGCTGAAATATTTGTTGTGCAACGCATATGTAAACAATTTTGTAGAACATAAAAAATGAATTGTTATGAGAAATTACATAGGTACTTAAGTCTGATATGTCCTTGCTGTGCTGTATCTATTACACTTTGACATATTACTAATGCAAGAACTGGAAAAAAAATGAAGAATTGGAGAAGCTGGCAGCCATGCCTTGGACAGGTGTCCTCTTTGCTGGGTTAAAAACTGGCTGGGCCCAGAGAGTGGTGGTGAATGGTGCCAGATCCAGTTGGCAATCAGTAACTAGTTGGGTACCCCGAAGCTCAGTATTGGAACCAGTCCTGTTTAACACCTTTATCAATGACCTGGACAAGAACATCAAGTACACCCTCAGTAAACACGCAGATAACACTAACTTGAGTGGGAGTACTGATCTGCTAGAAGGCTGTGCAAAGGAATATGGACAGGCTGGATTGATGGGTGAGGCCAATTGTATGAGGTTCTACAGGGCAAAGTGCTGAGTCCTGCACTTGTGTCACAATAACCCCACACAGCACTACAGGCTGGGGACAGAGTGGCTGGAAAACTGCCCAGCAATAAAGGACCTGGGGGTGCTGTTTGACAGGCAGCTGAACTTGAGCCAGCATGTGCCCAGCTGGCCGAGAACGTCAACATAATCCTGGCTTGTATCAAAAATGCTGTGTCCAGGCCTAGGGAAGAGATTGTCCTCCTGTACTCAGCACTAGTGAGGCCACACCTCAAGTCCTGTATCCAGTTCTGGGCCTCTCAATTCAAGAAAGACTTTGAGGTCCTGGAATGTGTCCAGAGAAGCAAATGAAGCTGATTAGGGGTTTGAAACATAAATCCTATAAGGAGCAGTTGAGGTAGCTGGGATTGCTTATTCTGAGAAAGGGGAGGCGTAGGATAAACCTTATTGCTCTCTACAAGGACCTGAAAAGTGGTTGTAACAAGATGGTTGTTGGCCTCTACTCCCAGGCAACCAGTGACATGACAAGAGGAAATGACCTCAAGCTACACCAGGGGAGGTTCAGGAAGAATTTCTTCACTCAGAGGTTGGTTAAACATTGGAACATGTCCAGAGAGGTAGTAGAGTCACCATCCCTGGAAGTCTTCAAGAAATGACTGGATGTGGCACCAAGTGCTACATTTTAGTTGGCATGGTGGTGTTCAGTGAAAGGTGTGACTCGATGATCTGGGAGATCATTTTCTACCTTGATGATTTTATTCTGTGATTCTATGATTTTATACTTTTTATAGGCTCCACTAAACATGTTTATTATTGCCAGATGGCAGACTCATCCAAACTAAACTTGGCACTCCTGAATGTTCGACTTGAATTGTAGAAATGTACCCAGACATTTCTAACAACGCAAGTTCTTAATCTGACGCCATTCAACAGTTGATTCAGAGGTCAGTTAGTCCCAAAATACCTTTCCAACTATTCTTTTATTCTGTTTTAGGACAGACTTCTACTGCTTAGCAATGAGAAACTTTATTTGAGATGCCCTAGAACATCTCAGAAACTCACATGAACTAGAAAATCTGGAGTTCATGGTGTACTAGGTGTTGCCCCCCTCCACTCAAATAAAAGAAAAAAAAAAACAACCTCAAACCTGTGTATTTCATGTTACTCCATCAATCCACACAGTCTGCTTTACTGTCACCTTAACACTCAGCAACCCAGGAACCAGGACTTGTGTGTTTTACCCCACATTCACACAAAGGAGAGAGTGCGGGGTCCCTTCATAAAAAGGAAATGGACACACAGAGCTCTCTTTTGTTTCTCTCTGGGCTCCTGAGAGGGTTGTCTGGGGAAGGTCTCTGAGTTGCAACTCAGGAAGCTGAAGCAGTGTAAGGAAAAAGCTCTATTTTTTCCTCCCTGAGCACTGGAGAACATGGTTTCTCCATCTTATTGTCTTTGTCTTCTGGTCAATGTGGTCTGCTAAGGTGGCCACCATGCCGGGGGGAGGGTCTTCTCTGCCATCTTGTTTTCTTTGTACTGGGGGAACATATGAGTCAGCACCTTTGTGTGTAGTGCTTATTGCCATTATCTTGGTTGTTGCTGCTTTTCTTTTTAGTAAACTGTTCTTTTTTTCACGTATATCTTCTTGCATTTGTCTCTCCTTATTGGTGAAAGAGGAGTTAAAACTAAAGGGGAGGTAACTCATTTTGGAGTCTCTGCCACAGAGAATTTTCTTAAAATAAGATGCATGACTATGAAAACTAAGATATACATATATGCGTCTAGCTATGTATAGCTATAACTTCCTCTTTTGATTGAGAACACTTTTCAAATATTTAGCAATAAGTCTTTCTTGTTCTGCAAAGAACTATAAAGACCTTTTTCCATGCAAAATGGCATATTTTATTTCCTAAATCAATATAAATGTCTAAAGGGACTAGTCAAATTTTTGTTGTCTCATTAGTTCCCAGATTTCCACAGATCAGCAGCTTTGTTGCCTGAACTGAATTTTCAGTCAACAGTTGTTAGACAGTTATCAGATCCTTGAACTCATATTTCTGAGAAAGGTAAAAGAAAGGTGGCTTATAAAACAAGCATCTGATTCTATCTATAAGATTTTGCAGTTCAGTCTTCAAGTGCTACCTCTAAATCAGACCTTGAACATCTGGGGATTCTTTCTGTTCATAAATGTACAGACAATGTATACACACATACAGAGATATCACAGTCTTGACAGAGAAAAAAAAAAAAAATAGAAAAACCTGTCTTGCTAGCAGTGCATATGGATGCCTTCATGTGTTTTTCACCGACTCACAGGTATCTAGTTCTGACTGAAATTCTTGTCTCTTCTGTCCTTATTGTTACACAACAATACACAAAAGATTTTCTGAAAACAAAACAAGGCAAAAAATCAACAAGAAATTGGGAACATCTCCACCTTGAGGAACACCAGTAAAATTCACTCAATAGAAAGTTTAGTCTGAAGAGTTTTATTAAACTTCTTGTTTTGAAAATCTCTCATTTCTTCAGTAACAGCCAGATTTAGCACTCACATGATGATCTGATTATCTAGACTGATTGCCTGTTACGGATCTGAACTTGAATGCTAGGTTTCTGTATTTGTCCAGTTAACAGACAGAATCACTAAGAGAGTTTTCAGAGCACTTTGAGGAGAAAAATAAACCTTACTTTATTGCATGATGACTGTAAGACCCAAAGCCCAGAATGACATAGGGGGAAATAACAATTATAGATAAGTAACAGAAATCAATGTGTAGTTTTTGTTTGCTTTCCATGGGATAGCAATGTCCACTGAGGGTGGATGCAACGTGCAATTGCTAGTATAGTCTACAGATGACTTTTTTTGATGTGGAAGAAGGTTATATTGATACCAGGTTGAAAGATAAAAAAGTTATTGTAGAACTGCTCAAATAAGGTGCCTCTAAAGCTGGCAATGAAAAACACAATCAAGTGAGTCGCAGGAGTTGTGTCAAAGTAACCCATCTCCCACAACTGGTCAGAATTGGTAACAGATTATCAGTGACGGAAGCCATGAAGCTCCTGCACTGAAAAGATGGCAAATGCCACTGGGAAAAAGAAAATCCTAAGCAGCAAAAATTCTAAATTAATGCCAAAGTCAACCATAGTATAGGTCATGGTATTGCAATGACTTTTTATAAAGATCACCCAGCTCAGCAGTATCCAAATGGCATGAACTATGAAATTCAAATCATAATTATTTAAAAAGCATTGAAAGCCATTGAGGCAAAGAAACTAATTTGAATTTTGCACTGACTGCACATAAATTGCACAAGATTTTGTAACTTCAACTAGTGGTGTGCAAATAGGTTTTTAGGCCTAAAGGGATACTGAAACTAGTTATATATTTCACAAAGAGTTTCCAGTTTTGACTGTGTAGTTTCAAGTGTTTGATTATATTAAAAGTGGATTTTGTTTGTTGAAGCAAAAAGTATTCAAAACCATACATACATATATATATATAGCTAATGCTTTTTTTTCATATGAACAAATACATTTTTAAATGGGTAAACAGATTTGCATATATCTCACAAGAATTAGTATGGTTACTAAAAGGAAGCCTAGAATTTCTACATTAAACATTGCCCTGAATACTCTCTTAGAATCATCTTTCAGTGATCTTTACTGGAGAGGGGACTATAATTTAAGTGACAAAGAAAACAATAATTCACACATAGCTTTCTTTATGTGAGTAGATCTTTTGAACCCCAAAGGACTAATAATCATATGTAATTTTGTGCATGTATTTGCAGTTACAAAATCCTGTCTTTAGACATGAGAGAAATGTCACCATTGTTAGCCTGGTACTGGAAAATATTTCAATCCCTAATTAAGCAAACCTCCCTGATAGTTTTCTAAGGGTACAGTTCTGAAAGAAGTAGGGGGTAGGAGGTACAGAAGATGGGGAGGAATAGAATATATGGGAGACCTCAGTTCTCTTTTTGCAAAGCACCGTGATTGTGTGCTCAGCAATACCACTCTGCTTGGACAGTTTGTAACCATAGCAACTCCTGGAGAAAACAGAAGGAAAAACAGAATATAGGGGTTTCCTTTCTCCAGACCACTGCATGGGAAAATGAGCAAAAGGGAGAAAGAAATACTGCAGAGACTTTTCCTGTCCCAAGAAGTTTACAATATGAATTTCAAGAGTTACTATTTTCCATCCTCTTCTGATGAGTACTCTAAAGTTGTTTTGTTATTTTATTGGTTGGTTTGGTTTTGATTTTGGTTTTGTACTTTTTACAGAAGCCATATTCCAAAATATTGTAATTAAAATATTTGGATGGGGGACATAAGTTTAAAAGGTCAGAAAAACCTTCCTTAAAGCATTTAATTACAGAGAGAATTTATGCATAATGAATTTTTTAATTCCTTTTTAAAATTCATAGTGCCAATGAAATGTTAGCTTCCAGATGTTTTTTCAGCCATGAGACACAAAAGGTGTTAGTATGTGTGTTTTGGTTTTTTGGGTTTTTTTGGTTTTTTTTCCTAGAAGTCTTCAGAATTAAACCAACTAATGCACTTTGCTGTTTTCTGTGTGTGTACACAGAGTGATACTTTAAAAATTTTGGAGAATATTTTTATAGGGAATTTCTTTTAACTAGTTGATTTTTGCGAGCATTTATTCCTCCAGTCAATTTTGTATTGTTTTTCATTCAAGGTCTTGCAGATCAAAACTTCCAATAAGAGAGCGAAAAAGGTTTACTTACCAAAACGGTTTGCAGTTTTTATAGACATGGTGAATACCAGCTCCCAATCAGCTCTATCCAGCCAGAGCACATCCACAGCAGATATCTGTAGTCACAGAATACCAGGATGGCTGAGCTAACAAACCATCTCTTGAGACCCTTTGGTCCAGAACTGAGTAGAACATTAAGACTGACTCACTTCACTTGTTGGCAGTGGTGATGCTGCTCCTAAAGCAGACCGGGATGCCACTGGCCTTTTTGCCACCAGGATGCACTGCTGGCTGATACAGCTTGCTATCCACCAGGACTCTGGAGATTCTTCTCTGAGGTGTAGCTTTTTAGCCAGTTGGTTCCCAGTGGGCAGAGATGCCTGGGTTTACTCATCCTCAGATGCAGGACTTTGCATTTGTCCTTGCTGAACTTCATGAGATCCTTCTTGGCCTGATTCTCCAGTCTGTTGAAGTCTCTCAGAGTGGCAACAGACCCATCTATTGTATCAGTCACTCCTCACAGTTTTGTATTATCTATTAACTTGCTGAAGGTGCACTCTGTCCTAGAGTACAGGTTCTTGGTGAAAATGTTACAGAGTATTGGCCCCAGGACCAAAACTAGTAACATCCCACCCACTGAACTCTGTACCACTGATAACCTTCTGGGTCTGGTAGTTCATTCAGTTTTTGATTCACCTCACTGTGTGCTCACCTAATCTGTACTTTGTCAGGTTGTCTATGAAGATGTTATGGGCCAACATGTCCAAAGCCTTATTAAAGTTGAGGTAAACACATCCACTGCTCTTCCATCGCCTACCACTAGCCTCATTGTAGAAGGCTCTAGTATTGGTTAAACATGATTTCCCTTCCATGCTAGTTACTCCTAATCACTTTCTTGTCCTTTATGTGTCTAGAAATATTTTCAATGAATAATTGCTCCATCAGCTGTGCAAGGGTTGAGGTATGGTTGAGTAGCCTGCAGTTCTCCAGATCCTTCTTTTCGTCCTTCTTGAATATACAGGGGATATTTGCTCTCTACCACATATTGGAAACTTCTCCCAGTGCCAATGACCTTTTAAAAGTAATCCACAGTGACATCAGCAATCTCCCTTGTGTTCCACATATAACTTAAACTTCACATTATTAGTAATAATGTTGTTCTGGTTGTTACATAGCTGTTTTCAGTCTCTTATCTCTGCTCCTTGCTTTCTTCAGAAGTATAATTTGATTATGTTATCAGATTAGAGATGGGGAGAAAACTTAGGCAGTATATGGAAAATAGAAACCATAGAAATCTGAAATATCCCCTCTCATACATTTTCAGACAAATGCAAGACAGGTCTCAGAACTAGGAAATAAAGAAAAATATTTGAAAAATCTTTACATTTATTTTAAATAAAGCAAAATTTGGGCAAATGAAGTCCATGCATATGTCTTCTACATGGGGAGAGTAAAGATGAATTTATAAAATAATCTATTTAATTGATTATTTTACAAATAATTTGTTCTGCTCTGGACTGTGCTTTGAAATGTAAAGTATGCAAGCCCTCAATACTAAAAAATTAATAAATAAGATGCAAGGCACATGTAGCGAAAATGTTGTTTTTCCCTGTGCTTTTAGAATTCTTGTGGGCTCACAACACTAAGCTGAAAACCAGGGCATGACCTACATGAAAAAATACACTAGATTTTGAATAAAAGAAAAATAAGCACTTCTTCAGTTTTCTTTCAATTTTGAATCAAAGTAGGATATTTCATGGCTAGTTCTGGAAAAAATCTTCAGTATTGCAAACTTTTGCAGATAGAGTAGTAAACAAATCATGGATGAGATTAGGTGTATTTGTGGTACACCAGATCCTGTTCTTTCTGCTTTATCAGCTGCTACCCAGGAGTTCTTTTCCCATTTTCAACTATTCCCTTTTTGTTATATATTTTTTCTAAACAAAATGCCCACATTCAGTATGTAGCATTCCTTTACTTTCTCTTTCCCCACGCTCTCTCTTTCTCATCTAACAGCTCAAATAAGCTTTGCTTTTTAAAGGGAATATGGATTACTTTTATCCACTCAGCTGAACACACATGAAATACAGCTAATATTTTTTCCAGGTACTAGAGAAAATATTTTTAGGTCTTTTATTTACATAGCATTGATACTGAAAATGCTGGCAGTTTAAAATATTAATTAGTTTATTGTTTTGTAACACTTCATGAGTATTAAATCTTATTTGAATTTTCACTGTACAAACACAAAGTTAAAATGTGTCGTAAAAAGCATAAAGAAATATTTGAACTGTACAGTTCAGGTCTACTATTTAAAATCTCACAAATTGTGTTCTTGTTTAACAAATGCACATATACACATTAGAATCAGAACAAAACAAAATCTAGACAATTGTAATCTATCATATCCCATATATTAAAATTGCTCATTTTGGAACTTGGTACCAGTTTGAAACTAAAAGGGGGGAAAAAAAATCCTATCAAGAAAACTGAAGTTCTTTGGGAATTTGGCTTCACTTCTGCACAAAATTAAAAATCATCACTATATAGTAAAATCAGTAAAAGTCATCAGTGTGGAAGCTTCATTGCTGTTAGATTTTTTCTCACAAATTTTGCTTTGGGTTTTCAGATGGCTCCTATTTCAGATAGAAGTGTGAAGTTTGGATTATATGTATGTAGAACAACAAATAAATTTTCTGCCTTGTGTTCTATTTGCGAGTGTGGATTTTCACAGATATACTGCTATCAGGACCCAAACTAGCTCTGGACTCTGCCATATACGTTTATCCCTAAAGACCAATAGGAACACAAAAAGCATTTTAGAAAATGGAAATGACACTGCAGTGATTTTTTCAGCTCTAAAGGTGAGAGGAGAGTGGTTATGACTGGTTATGGTTGTGTCTGCTAAGAAAAGCAAGAGAGATAACAGGGACTTTGTTTAATTTTCTATATACATTTCAGTGTGTTTTCTCTACATTTAAACATATCTTTTACGTGTTTCTTTTAACCAGTACAAAATCATCACTATGAACTGTCATTCGAGTCTGAAAAATCATTACCCTTTTGTGAGATAAAAGTTTCCTTTATTTTTCACTTAATACTATACGGATATATACCTGGGATCCATTATAGAGCACTGTGTATTTGGAAAGGTCCAATTAAACAGGCATAAGATAATACATTTAAATCCCCAAAATAAAGTTCATAGGCCATAAACATTTCTTCTAAATGACCAACTCTTTTTTTTTTGATATGAATCTTTACCTAGCCAAGTTTTTAAGCGATTCAGCCTTCCACAGTCAGGTGAACCCACCAATCCACCTTCCCCAAGATATTTGCATTTTCTCAATAGCTGTTGGTTCTTGAACCTAAAGTAGTAAAACAGAGATAAGGACGTGTCAGTAAGAATGCTCTGAGTGGAATAGCTAATGTGTGATACCCTAATTTACTCCAGTGCCAAACACTGCTCTTGAAATTTACTACCTGACACATCAGAAATATGCCTTGTGCCAACCTCCTGTATTGCTCAAAATGTGAGGATAACTCCTGGGAATAGGTTGTATTGGGTTTGCATAGCAAGATTCAGGTAATGGCGGGGGGTGGGTACAGGACTGACTTCTCTGAGAAGCTGCTGTGGTCTTCCCTCATGTCCAACAGAGCCAATGGCAGCTGGGTCCAAGATGGACCTGCCAGTGGCCAAGGCTGAGCACAGAGGAGATAGCAGTAGCACCACTGGGATAACGTATTTTAGAAGGCAAAAAAAAAGTGCTGCTGCTGACACTTAATTGTGGACAGAGAAGCGAGGAATGAGAATATGTGAAAGGAACAGATATGCACCAAGGTCAGTGAAGAAGGAGGGAGGAGCTGCTTCAGGCATGGGAGCAGAGATTTGCCTGTAGCTCCTGGTGGTATAAAATCATGAAAGGGTTTGGGTTGGAAGGGACCTTGAAGTCCCCTTCCGACCCCCCCTGCCGTGGACAAGGACACCTTCCGCTAGACCAGCTTACTCAGAGCCCCATCCCACCTGGTCTTGAACACCTCTGTGGATGGGATATCCACAGCTTTCTCAGGCAACATGTTCCAGTGCCTCATCACCCTTACTTTTTCCTAACATCCAGTCTAAAACTACTCCCTTTCAGTTTGAAGCCACTCCGTCTTGTCCTGTCACTACGTGCCCCATAGTTCCTGTACTCTGTCCCTTCAGGTACTGGAAGGCTGCAATTGGGTCACCCCAAATCCTTTTCTTTTCCAAGCTGACAAGTCCCAGTTCTCTCAGCCTTCCTCATAGGAGAGGTGCTTCATCCCTCTGATCAACTTGGTGACCTCCTCTGGACTCATTCCAACAGGTAGATGTCCTCTTTCTGGGGACTCCACTGGGAATTGTGAGTTCCTAGTGCTCACTATATTTGCAAATGTATCAAGTTTGGTTTTCTCCTTTTAGGTTCTATATTTTTTCTCCTACACTATAAATGTAAATATTTAATATACATGGGGAGTTTTTATTGTTTTTGTGGTGCTGTTTGGGTTTCTAAAGAAATAATTTGGAGACACTGATTTAGGCATTCCTCTTTCATATTTCCTATTCAGCTGGGAAGTTCAGCTGTCAAATGCCAGTAATTGCCTGTTTGTTTTCCCAGTAACATCTAAGATTCACTGCTGTCAGCTTTCTTCAGAAGAGCTGTGCTTCCATTACCTGAGTCAAATCATTGCAGTGCAAATAATGTCATTCATTATCATCATGCCGTTTGCAGTCTGAGAGAGATGATGAGACAAAATGAGGGAATACTGCTTCCTGTCTAAAAAGAAAATTGTAAGTATTTCTTGCAGGCTGGGGAGTTGCTGAGTATATTTTCCAGCTGAAAAATAAATATGTCATGGGGATAAATAGTACTGTTCTTGGCTTGAGTATACACACTAGGAATTTGTTAGTTTATTAATTCTACTTTCACTAATAAGTCCCTAAAGTCTCAGTGGCTTGAGTGTGACTTGCTGAGATCAGCTATTTACACTACTAGTAAATGCTATCTGAGGAAAAAAAAAAAAAAATCAAGAGTGAGGAATGAGATTTCATCCAGACAAAACATTTTGCTTTACCGGCACTTGTAAAATTTGATAAATGAGCAGCTACACAGTTCCCTTGAGCTACTGTATTTAGACAAGTGGAACAGATGGTATGGCTCTGCTTCTCCTGTAGAGAATCATAGAATAATTTAGATTGGAAAACGCCTTTAAGATCATCGAGTCCAACTGTTAATCCAGAACTACAAAGTCTATCACTAAACGATGTCCACATCCTAAGGCATATCCACAGGTCTTGCCATGAGTCTGCTCCAGTGTCAGCTTCCCACAGGGTCATACCTTCTTTCAAGCTTCCACCTGCTCCAGTGTGGGGCTGTCCCTGGGTTGCAGGTGGACCTCTGCTTCACTGTGAACCTACACGAGCTGCAGGGGAACAGCTGCTTTACCATGGTCATCATCATGGGTTGGGGCAATCCCCAGTATCAATCCAGGCTGGGGGATGAACAGATCAAGAGCAGCCCTGTTACAATCCGTTCTTAACACAAATAGCAAAGAAAATTAAATCTCTGTGAATAAAATGGATCGAACACAGAAAGGTTCAAAATATACCCCAAAACTTAATTAAAAAAAAAACAAGATTAGATGTTGGTGCCAAAAAAATTTGATATATTTTATTTAATATTAAAAAGAGACAAAGAGAAAAGAAAGAGAAAGAAAGAAAGCAAGCAAGAAAGAAAGAAAGCAAGAAAGAAAGAAAGAAAGAAGGAAAGAAAGAAAGAAAGAAAGCAAGAAAGAAAGAAAGAAAGAAGGAAAGAAAGAAAGAAAGAAAAAGATGTGGGGGTGGACAGGACAGGGAGAGTGACTGGGGTTGAGTAGAAGCATATCACCTTTCTGAGGGTACCAACGATGTCTCATTGCTCCCCTCCATCTGGTCTTGGCGGTGAGGGTCCCCCGTAGCCCTGTGACACCAAAAATTATAGAATCCAATGGATTAATATAAGTTTGGGCCAGGTGGAGATGCCCAGATGCCCCTTCTGGTGTGGGCAAGTTTGACACTGTCCCTTGCAAGACTCTGGATCTGATGCAGTGCTCTGGTGCAGGGTCTGGGGACCACTTTGGTAGGGCGTTTCATGGGCCATGACACCCCCTCTGCTGTCCCTCATGTGGATGCAGCTTTTCCCGGGATGAAGGGCCCCCCAGCTGAGCTGGTCAGCACAGTGGAGGATGGGCGTTAGCTGCCTGGGAGCAGAGGCTTTTTCACTACACACCCAAAACCTCTCCTCCTCCCCCCACCCTTTAGTGTGAGGGTCTATGTGAGCCTGGCAGCCGATAGCCCTGGGGCTGTGGTCTTCAGCCTGAAGGAGTTAGGCTTAATTCTTATGAAGGTATTCTTTTTCCCCAGCCCAGACCTGGGTCACTTTATCTTATCTCCAACGTGCACTGCAGGGCCTCAGTCAGGGTGTGGTGGTCTTCCATGCAGCTTTTGTTATGCAGTTTTACTATAATAGGCAAAAGTCCTTAATGAAGATGTTCAAGCCATAAACTATAATATTTCAGTCTCTGACAAGCCCTGACAAGAAGGACTTGGGCATGCTGGTTGATGAGAGGCTGACCATGCCTCAGCAATGTGTTCTCACAGCCCAGAAAGCCAATGGTATTCTGGGCTGCATCCAAAGTAGCATGGGCTGCAGGGCAAGGGAGGGGATTCTGCCCCTCTACCCCACTCTGGTGAGATCCCACCTGCAGTGCTGCATCCAGCTCTGGGGTCCCCAGCACAAGAAGGACAAGAACCTGTTGGAGTGGGTCNGGACAAGGACCTGTTGGAGTGAGTCCAGAGGAGGACAGCAAGTTGATCAGAGGGAGGGAGCACCTCTCCTATGAGGAAAGGCTGAAAGAATTGGGATTATTTAGCCCAGAAAAGGAAAGGCTTTAGGGCCACCTAATTGCAGCTTTCCAGTACCTGAAGGGATAGGGTACAGGAACTATGGGGCAAGATTTTTACCAGGGCATGTAGTGACAGGACAAGAGGGAATGGCTTCAAAGTGAAAGAGAAGAGGTGTAGCTCAGAGGTTACTGTGGGGGTGGTAAAGTACAAGAACAGGTAGCCCAGGGAAGTTGTGGATATCCTGTCCCTGGAGGTGTTCAAGACCAGATTGGATGGGGCTTTGAGCAACCTGGTCTAGTGAAAAATCTCTGTCCATAGCAGTGGGGTTGGAACTAGATGGTCTTCAAGGTCCCTTTCAACACAAACCATTCTATAGTTCTATGGTTTTGTAATTTAGTGGTCTGACAAATGCTAAAAGGGAAGAGCACAAGGTTTTTCTGGCTGTCTAGGGACCTGTCTGTCTGTCTATATAACTATTTGTAGCATTTACCAAAGTTTAAAGTTTCCGAAATAATTATATTTAAAAAAACAATCTTGCTTTATCTTAGAACAGATTTTGGACTGGAAAAGGTGGCAGCTGTGACAGATAAAAGGTGGGCTGATGCTGAAATTTGGAAGCACTAGGCCAATGTATCTCTTCTGGAAAAAAGAACTGAGGTGACAAAGGGAATTTGTTGGGTCAAAACCATCAAAGTTTTAAAGGTCTAAGGATATTTACAAAGATCAGTTTTTTACAGCAGTTCCCAACTCAGCTGTGTACATGCTCACTCCTATTTATGCTAAATATTCTTTCACAAATCATGAGTCTTCTAAACTGTAATAGTCTTGCAGAGACCATACAGCAGAAGATAATGCCATAATGCCTTAGATTTTGTATTACACTGTACTTTTAAATATAAATGATGCCTATATAGCTATAGTTGCATCAAAAATAATGTTCTGAAAAAAATATTCATATATATATATATATATATATACATTTAAGACCCCTGAAAAGTTTCATACTGTTGTAAATGCTCTTTCATATATTGTTTATGGTCATTTCTACTTTAAGTGGAAGTAATGGCCTCAGACTCTGCAAATTACCGAATTTAGTATACCTGTAGCACTTGTAAATGCCCTGGGAAATAGAAGCTATTGTTTTAACTGCAGGTTTAGCATGATCCTTGAGTTAAATTCTGTAGATTTTCATCTTCTTATACTGTTTTGTGAAGTGTTGAAAATAGATTTAGCTTAAAACCAGCTCACATATGAAACATATACTTGTCTTTTGGAAATACACAAGAAAAGACCTAAAAAGAAAAAGTGAGAAAATGCATGCATTTTGAAACTGCTGATTAAAGGGGTCTGATGATTACTACCAAAAGTTCCATGCAAAAAGCTCTGTAACCAGAATTAACCAGTCTGGGAATTCAAGAACTGCAGAAAGTGCATCAGAAATGAACCTAGCCTGTTCTTCACTATTAGCAATGATGATGACTCCAAGCATTTTAAGGTTTAGCTTAATATCAGATACCTTACAGTTTGTGGTATAATTGTCTTTCTAGACAATCCCTTCCACACTAGCTACTAGCTTTCTCTAGTTTAGTAGGAATATGTCAAGTTCTATAAGCAACACAGAGAAGAATCACTTTCGTCAGCTGTGAAAATTGGAGTAATTCACATGTTCACACCTTATTGAAAAGACAATGGATTACATATATTTTTTAAGAGAATGTGGTTGGGTATCAGAGCAGATTCTGATCTTGTTTATCTATCTGTGGCAGCTGAACTGTGAATCAGATGGGCTCTTCTGCCAGAGGGGGCAAGGCTCATTGTTGTTTGCTGAGATTATGTATTCATCAGAGTCCCATGGGCATGGAGCAAAGGGAGGAGAAGGGTAACAGCAGGCTTCAGGGAGTCTGACCTGAACAGGTTCAATCCTTCTAGAGACTCTATCTGCAACAGAGCAGAATCATACTAGATTTATTTGAAAATATTTATTTGCAAGTCTAATGGAAAATATTTTAATTTTCAGTATTTGTAGATCATGCTCTGAAACATTATTCTTTTACTCTGATAAAATCTGGTTTAGAGAGTGCAAGCCTTCAGCATTTCATTCAGTTTTATTGTATGCCAGCACACCACTATCCATCACTGTCATCTGAGAAGGTTAGAGTAGAAAAACACATATAAATACACTTACCTGCCACTTACTTGCTAGTCCCACTTATAGCTCTTTAAAACTGTAATTCGTTCAACTCAATAATAGATTAAAAGACAATATTTTACATGTAATGGCTAAATTGTAGAAGCAAAATTCAGTAAATGGCAAACAAAAAAGCAGCACTCTCTTCTCTAGGAAAGGTGATAGGGAACATTGCAAAGGTGATGGACAAACTGCTAGCTTTTAAGAACTTTTATCAGCCTAGCAACCTTAACTGAGAGAAGAAATATGGAAGGGATTCTTCCTAATCCCACTCAAGTAGGATCTTTAAACATCTTTATAATTTCTTGTTATCCTCTCTGTTTTCACCACATGCAGGGTGTTTTATGTATTTTGACTATGAACCATGTATTTTGATTCTTGCCTCCCTTCCAAAATACCTAGGTTAATTCTTATAAACAAGATTGCTTATCATTTGCTTTATTTTTTCTCCCCCTTATTCAATTTTTTGCTCACATTTTCCCCATTTTCTTCATATGAACTTAGTACTTCCTGGAAATGCCATTTAAGAAATAAATTATATGCTTTTCAAAATAATATTTTTTTCCACAAAAAGAGAGAAACAAAATATTCAATAGTTCAAAAATATGTGGTTCATTTAGTTGTCAGATAGCTGTGAATATTCCTGCCTTGGATAGCACAAAGCTCGAGAATATAAAAAAAAAGTATTGAGAATACTTTTCTGAATCAGGGTCATGTTAGCTGCTTTTATATAGATTGCAAATCATTCTCCAAACAGAAAAGAAGCTTTTGTGTTTATCTTAAACTTTGTGGAAGTCTTTGTCTTCCTACTTGTACAGAATCTCAGAACTTGCAATGGGGAAACTAGGAAATATCCAGAAAAAACAATTACAGAAATTCTTCCTTTGCCATATTGAATTATCTGTCTCTCACTTCTGTCTCTGGAGAGCTTTTTTAGCCTTGCATGATAAATTAGCCCTTCCTTAAAAAAAAAAAAATGCTGTTGCTAATTGATCATTTTTAATACAAAGACCTAAATCAGTATTTCAACTGTAAATGCACAAGGCCTGCAGTTTCATGTAAGTAAAATCAAACTAATGCAATGTAAATTTGACAAATTTTCCTCTCCAACAAACCCAGATCTGTTCATGTGCATATTCATGGTCTTTGAAACTTTTGGACTTGCGTTTTACAGCACACGTTTCAGAACTACAATGAAAATCCTTGAAAAAGGAATTTTCTTAAAATCCCATTTCACAAAGTAAATAATAGAGGTGATCTGGCCTTGCCTAACAATAACCACATTCACATGTTTATTGTTCTGTCTGGAAGTATTAATATGTTCAGTTTACAATCTATCTTTCTACGCATAGATTTTTGGTTAGAGAGAGACACTTATGAAATCCATTATGTCCTGCATACACTACAGATATTAAACCGCTGTGACTAGCATCAAGTCTATGGTTCTTTGTAAACGTTATTTTATGTGAGAAACAATGTTTTGCTGGGAAACTAGGGAAATTACATTGCCTTTGATTTTTTTTCTTTCTTTGAAATCTATGAGCATTTTTATGTTTTGATTCATTAATTTATTTTTCAAAATATTTAACATTCAGTATTTTTCTCTTCCCCCGTCCCTTTATTTAAACAAACAAATTATTTTTTGCATGGAAAATGCTTTATCCAAACAAGAAAACATCTTTCAATTTCTGTGCCAAGAAGCATAGATTACATAACAGTCAAAATGCAGATAAGGAGCTTTCAAAAAGCATAAATAATTTGCAAAAACTATTTTCAAAATATATTTTTTTTAATTCTGTCAGGACTATGAATCTGTTAAGCTATATTAACTCCTTTAAATACTAAGATACAGCCTAAATTGTAGTACAAATTGTAATGGAAATTAGTGCAACATACAGTGTCTTAAAACACTTTATTTCCATTGCAGAATTCGCTATTTAAACAAGAAATTCTTCCTACAGGGCACTTTGGAAAAAAAACCTCCATGATAAAATAGGGAATAATTACTGGAACCATGTTCACCTCATTGTAAATTTGTACTCCCTTTTTTCAATGCACATGATGATGAAAATGATATTTACTCCTGTCCTCTATGAGATTTAATAAAAAGTACAGTTAATTTGCCTTCTGTTTGCTCTATGCTTCAATCCAGCTGAAGAGTGTGTCCATCTATGTTAATTCTTTCTACTCCAGAACAGTAATGTCTGAGTTGGCACTTTATGTCACCATTAAATTCTGAATGACAAATTGGAATTAACTTATTATTGGGAAAACCATGTTATTTTAATTCTCTCTTTCCTTTTTGTATTCCTTTTTCCTTCTCATTATTCATCTGCATTCATTCATTATTAATCTTCACTCTTCGTTTGTTCTGCCTCTGTAAACAATGTGTACTCAATGTGTACTTCACAATCAGATTGTTACTCCAACTCCAGCAATTATGTCTTGGGTGAGAGGACCAGCTCATATTTGGGCAAGAAGACTAGCAGTTGGTAGGATTTTTGTTTGTTGTATACTGCAACTTTTTTTTCTTTGTGAGGCAAGATATGTTTGATAATGGTTAGGAAGATCTTGATGGTACTACATCATGGCATACTATGACATAAGAGACAGTGAGAATAGGAAGATGTATCAAATTTCATGGGCTACATTTTTTCTGCTAGTGATGTGCTTTGAGCCTGGTCGTAGCTCCTCATGTCTCCAACAGGCTTAAGAACCCACCCTGGGACAAAAACATTGGGGGCTGGGCTGTTACATTCTTATAGTTCCCTTAGCTCGTTCCGCTGCTTAGATTGATGGAAGCACTCTGTGTACTGTCCACTGACTGTGTATGCCTGAACTATTCCTAGTGATAAAACTTGAGTTTCTGACCAGATCTGAATGAATGCTTAAAAAGTATGAATTTTAATCATGTCTGTATTCCATAACAAATGCAGATTCCATTCTCAGCTAACAGGAATATATATGCTGAGTCTGCTCAAGTATTGTGGCTAAACTTTTGGCTACTGACATACTAATGCTCCACGGACTCCCTGCTATATGAATACTCAGGTTAGTAAAGGAAAAAAGTTCCATATTCCCCTCTCTGGTACACCAGGCACTTTGTGTTCCAGCTGGTATGTGACAGCCAGCACTGAAGAAGTGGAAACAGCTTTCTGAAAAAAGGATTAAAGGATTTTATGTAGCACAGTTCTTCGAGGTGTTTCCTTTGTGTCTGCTCTGCATGTACAGAACATGACAAAACATTTCACCTACCTGGTACAACTGAGCACCTGAATCCAAGACTTTAGGAAAGGGCCTTAGCCTCATCATTTGAAATTCTTAAGACTCTAGGCCAAAGACTCATTTACAAATCGAGGCAGCTGGCATTTCACAGAGAGAGCCCTTGCTCACCTATAAATTTGGGGTAAAGATAGTAGTTAAAAAGTCTGAGGCTGTTTGTTCTCATGTAAAAGACAAATATATCAATATAGCAGAGTTTACTTGATAAACTCTGCCTAATGTTGCAGAATTGCTAACCCCCATTCTCCTACAGTTCTATGTCATGAATGTCTTTTAACTGTAATTAACATAGGCGAATATTTTCTTTCTTCTATTGCCACATCATTGTTATTTACAAAAACATTATACGACTGAGACTTTTTTGTTATCAATAGATATGGCTTCAATAATAAGATTTATTTTATTCATTTATTAATAATCTGATAGCATACTAGGTGGAAGATGCAATTTTTATTAATCCTTTAATCCATCTGAATATATTTTCTGTCGCTCAGCATTACATAATAAATTATAAAATACCAAATGGTAATTTTGTGTTTTATCATTCAAAACAATCCTGTACATTGCAGTTTTATCCCTGATAACACGGTAATATTTTATCCTTTCCATTTTACTGCATACATGTCCAATTTTATTAGCATGATATTTACTAACTGAGATACAACTAGTTAGAAGTGATATTGTGCCTTGATTATACTTTTGCCTGTGCTCTAATGCCTTCCAGCTGGACTGTTGTCTCTTTATGTGTAACATCATGTGGCAAGGATCCTAATATTGGGTTGCCTACAACAATCTGCAACACTTCTTTCTCTTGGAAAATAACGCATGCAGCAGGAAACTACTCGAAGGTATCTCAAGAGACTTTCTATGTTCTCTTAGGAATTAACAATTTTATATTATTAGTTCATATTTGAATTTGTATTGTTAGTTGATTTTCTAGTTTATATTATTAGTATCAATGATAGCAGCCCACTAGGATCAGCAGTCATGCAACCAGGCAGCATGGAAGCTTGAAGTATTTATATAGATCATATAAACATATTATAAACATCACAAGTATAGTTAGGAGAGCCTTTTTTTTGTACCTTATAGTGTTAGAGTAGTGCTATGGCTTCAGTGTTTTCTAAACATTATCTGATATTTCAACTATAATAAATGAACACCAGAAATGCAAGCACTGGTTTTGGATGTTTGTTCCAGGATCAGTTCTATCAGAAGCTGTGAAGAGAGAAATAACCTCAATAGCCTTACTTGGTACATATCCCTTTCCCCAATCCAGCGACTGTGCTAGATGACTTTTAATGACAAAGATTACTTAAACTGTGTGATCACTGCTAATGTTTTCCCATGGATCCTCACCCATTTCTCCTTGCAAATATAATTTTTATTTGGCTGTATTTTCAAAGACATTTTGTTCTGTACATAGGAGTTTGGGAAAGGTGTCTGTGTAAAGCATAGGAATTCTGTTTAATTCCATCCACCGCTTTCTTTATTTAGAATGTGTTAATTTACTGAGAATTTGAAAGGTTAATTGTATACCCATGGTGTATTGTTGAGCCAAAGGGCAGTCAGAAAATTTTCCTGGTCTTTCTGATGCAGGATGTCTTTTGACTGTCCTTTGCCATTATTTAGCTTTCCAATACAATTTACTTTATCTGAAAACATCATCAGATAGTAGTCTGATGTCTAGATAATAGATACAACCACTGAACATTGTCAGGTACAATGTCAATATTAGTAAAGCCTTATCAGAATTGGTAAGGTATTGTGTGAACTGTCCACTGACAGATTTTCAAACTCTTTGAACATATTATTCATTGATATTTACATTAATTCTTAATCAAAATAAAATGTAAATATAATACTGGGTGTATTCCAAATGTGATAGTGTATTATATCTTTTCAGTTACCAATTTTAAGCCTTCTTATATAATAAAATCAGTCGTGTTTTACAAGATCTGAGAAAAATACTATTCAAATTGCACTCGTCTTTCACTTTTTTAGTAATCTAATCCTCAATTTTCCTGCATCTCTCTCAGGATCTAAGTCAAACTAGTCAGCTTCTACCTAGTTATCCTTCTTTACCTTTTCTGAATACTGACACAGTTTTCTGCCTTCTGCTAACAACTGTGCGTCAGAGTTTTCTTAGGGATTTTATCATGAATGTTTTTAAAGACAATTAATGAAAAAATTTTCATTAGTGAATCTTTTTAGTTTTTCACTCAGTGAGTGATTTACAATTTGTGGGACATTTTTTGTTGATTTTTTTATGCAAAATCAGGTTATTGACTTATACCTCTGATCATACACCGATGATAAAGTCTTGCATTAGACTACATGATGGAGAAGTGCAGAAAATCCACCTGATGTGTGTCATGTTGTGGGACTCTGGGTGGGTAAAATCTCAGATCTGTAACTTAAGAAAGGAAGACATGCAATGATGTTACCATTTAAAATGGGTATAAAGGACAAGAAATTATTTCTAGGGTTGTTCTAAGCAGGCTAAGACATCACTTGCATCACTTCCGAGAGTTTTCCATAGCTCTGACATCATAGCAGTGCTTGCATTGGTTTTTCTGTGTTTATGTTCTTCCTGTTTTAAGAGGGCGTTGAAAAGGATAGAAATAGCATACTATTACCATTAGTAAAATTTTGTATACCTATCATAGTTAAAGAGGTAATGGGATTCTTATGATTATCAACATTTTTTGTTTATTATATGACTGATATTTACTTCCCTTTAGATCTTTTGATTTGAAGTTTCAGTTGTTGCTTTTATCTCACAATTAACTTAAATGAATATTTAGATGAACTGTACTCCTGAATTCTGTAATCCTGTCTTTCTTCTTCAAGTTCAAGTTCTTCTTCAAATGATTTTCTACCTACATTTTTCCTTCTAGCAAATTTTCCTTGCAATTTGCCTTGGCTTTGAGAAATACTATTGAAAAGCATTTAAAGAACAACGCAAACATCAGGCACAGTCAATGTGTTCACAAAGGGGAAATCCTGTATAAATAATTTGCTGTCCTTCTACAATAAGGTTACCTACCTAGTGGGTAAAGGGAAGGAACTGGATTATC
Source organism: Picathartes gymnocephalus (assembly GCA_013390045.1). Taxonomy (NCBI): domain Eukaryota; kingdom Metazoa; phylum Chordata; class Aves; order Passeriformes; family Picathartidae; genus Picathartes; species Picathartes gymnocephalus. Next base: position 86,744 of record WEKY01051472.1, read on the forward strand.
ATTTTTCTGAATTTTAGTAAGGTTTTGATACTGTTCCTTACTATATCCTTCAGGACAACTTGACCAACTATGAGATAAGCAGGTACATAGTGTACTGGGTGAAGAACTGGCCAAATGGCAGAGCTCAAAGTGTTATAGGAGTTACATCTGACTTTTGACTAGTCACCAGTGATGTTCCTCAGGGATCAGCTCTGGGACCAATTCAGTTTAATATATTTATCAATGATCTAGATGCAGGAGTTGAATGGACTGTTAGTAAATCTGGTGATGATACCAAACTGGGAGCGCTGTTGACTCTCTCAAGGGACAAGATACCTTGCTGAGAGATCTAAATAGATTGGGGCATTGGGCTATGATTAATGGGATGAAATTTAACAAGTCCAAATGCTGGATCCTGGACCTGGGATGTAATAATGCAGGTACAAGTATACACAGGGAGAGGAGTGGCTGGAGAGCAGCCCTGCAGAGAGGAATCTGGGGGTGCTGGATAACACCAGGCACAGTATGAGCCAGTGGTGTACCCTGGCAGCCAAGAGGGCAAACTCCATCCTGAGGTGTATCAAACACAGTGCATAAAACCAGCTGGTTACTATCCCTTTCACAAAGGTATTTTAAATAGGAAATTTACAAAACTCACAAAACCTAATTTTGCATATTGAAAGAAATTGTAAGAGTCAAAGAAAAAAGACTGCATTAATGTCAATAATAATAATTTAAAAACTGATCAAATTAAAAAGGGTTAAATGAAAAAAATGCATCATAAATGAGAGAATGATGGAACCAAAATCAGTGCACATAGAGTAATATGTTAAAAATTTCCACGGAATGCACTTTCAGTAAAAACTGAGTAGCTGAGCTTTTTCATCTATTCCTCTTTTATGAAGTATTAAAAGTGTCTTCATGGGCAAATCTGGAAACAAACCTGTCCTTTCAATCTCCATTCTCTCACCCATCTCAGTTGTTTGATTTTTAGCATCAAACATTCTGAATGAAAGCAAAGGTGCACTGTTCATAATATATTTCTGTCTTCACTGTCTTTGGCAAGATCTTGGACATAATCTATAGTATAAAAATTGGTTGCATAATGTCACAAACATTTTTACCTTCTTTCTTTTTCTACCTTATTGTTTTCTTCTTCTCTATCTCTGTCTTTTTTGCTTTTGTCTTTTGATAAAGAAATTCAGTTTAGTGAATGAAGACTATCACAGTGCTGCTGTGAGCCACAGGGAAAGAAAGCTAAAAGCAATCTCTTAAATCACTCCATCCTCTACAAGTTTGCCGGGTCTTAAAGGAGCAGCAGAGACTGCCTGTTGTGCATACTGTTTTCTTCCCTAGCCTTTTGTGTAATTTGACTTGTTCAATCTTGAGTGAAGGGAAGATCTGACTTCAACAAGGACAGCAGTAAAAGCTACTTTTGACCTTCTCAGTTAACCATTGGGTATAACTGATTCTACCTCAGGGCAGAAACCAGATGACCTTTCCAGACCTTTTCTACTCTAACATTTTAAAATTTTTGCAAAAAAAAGTAGTTATTACCATCTTTACTACCATCTGAAAGACTTTCAAACAAGAAGCTTTCTTTCAAAAAACTCAGCAGCTAAGGTAAAATGAGAAAAGCGATCATGCAAAACAAAAGCCTTTCCTGAATACCGAGTGTCAAAAATACTTTGGTGAATTCATATTCTACATGTCTAAGAAAATTACACAGCTTTGTAATGGTGACTTTAACTAGAAAAGAAAGCACACCATTATATATATTTTTATATATATATAAGTGATTGTATGACTACTTCCTGAAACATAAAACCACTCAAAATTCCTTTATGTTTTATAATGGTCTTGAAGGGATTTGCAAGCATGGTTTGGGGGCTAATGTAAGAAAGTCTCCTATTCCGTCCAAACAAGCTGATAGAAAAAACAAAATGAGCAGGTACTGGTATCACAGGCAATTGCACAATTTAGGGCTTTGTAGTGTTTTTTCAGTCATTCTTTTTAAGTTTATGCAGAATTTGAGATTATAAAATAATTTTGCAACTATGAACAACTAAAAATATAATTAATATCCTTTGAGTAGCCTGTTCAGAAAACTCTCTGCTTGTGTAGCCAGATTATATGCAAACAATTCTGGGTAAAAATGTATGCTTATGATTTGTAAGTAATATGTGCTTGTCATGTGTATGGCATGAAATTATCAAAGTAAAATTTCAGATCTGAATAGTTTGGTGGACCTTGTGGAAGTTTTCCACTGAAAATATAGAATATAACATAACGTGAATGAACCGTAATGAAGGTTTTACATGACACATTGCAAGACAAAACACAATGAAACTGAAGAGACCAGAGATGGCAATGGTCATAAAAATCAAGAGCAAGCTTATTAATCCAGGAAAAACATTAATGTTAACCATGTTTCCTTTACATGGAAACAGTATTGTATAAAGAATCTCGGTAGTAAATGGAGGGTTATGGTAGTGTGAAACGGAAAAAGGAGATGGGCATCCATTTGTTATTCTAGGAAATTTTTGACTTTAGAATGTAAACTGGAACATAAACAGAAAGGAAAAGTATAATAAGGCTCAAAGACATTATTTCAAGGATAGCAACACTGAGATCTCTGGAAATTGCAGCAATGGACTGCCCTAAAAATGTTATAGTGGGTTATATCTATATTGCTGTGTAGCAGTGAGGGTGCAGGCTGCTCGGCACTGCAACCTTCATGTAAGCGCCTCCGCCAGGGAAGGTGCTCTGGTCAGGGTGGAGAAGGCAAACACCCTCGCACACACAGCCGGTGGAAATAAGGCTACAGAGGCAGGAGGGGTTTTTGTATGGGTTCCCAGCGGTGTTTATTAGCGGCGGAAGTCAACGCCTATACAGCGGCGGAGCTCAACGCCCATCCACACGCTGGAAGGTTCCAGGGACGAAGACCAAGAACAATGGGCGGGTTCAGGGTTATATATTGGGTAGGCAAGGGACGGAGAGAGCATCAGGGCCAATGATGTGAGGGCCGGGGGGTGGGACATAGGAGGGGCCAGGGTATGAGGGCCAATGGGATGACAGGAGAGGAGTGGCCAAGGAATAAGGGCCGATGGAGGAACAAGGATGGGAGAACCCTCCAGAACATAACCATATAGGGGAGAAAAGGGGCAGGGAGGCCAATGGGCCAACTGGGGAGGCAGAACTGGGGTACATTTGCACAACGTCACAAGGTATCCTGGGAGAAGCCTTTCTGTCACCCTAACTAAGGGGCTAGTCTTCAACTTAGGGTCTGTCCCTCCAAGGGACCACAACAGACCCTGGCTTAGTGCGCTCACCGGCCTCCACATTGCTGAATCACTAGTTTTATTATTTTCTAAATTTTTGCAGAGTTAGCCTTCCATTTCATACAAATTTTGCTCTATAAACAGGTTATTTTTTTAACTGAGGAAGGAGCACATATTTTGGGTTTTTTTCCATGTATCCTAGGTGGTTATGTAAACTGATTAGATTCTACAATTAGAAAAAACAGTAATAACCTCCAGGCCTAGATATTAAATCTAACCCTACAGTTTATTGTTTATTTTAGACATCCTACCTATTTCTAAACAAATCAATGTGCACAGAATATAGAGCCCTAATCTGCAGGCAAGTGCCAAATCAATAGATAGATACCACCCCAATAAAGTACAGTTGCATTCACATAAAATTTGCTGCTTAGGATTCCAAACAAATGAGTTTGAATTGTGTACACTGAAAAGAGATTAATCAATTCTTCTTTTGAATTTTTGAGAAGTTAGTTTTATATTTGGAATATTAACTTACATCAGAGTCAAGTCCTGTATAATAATATCTGGTTTCCAAATAGTGCATTATTCTTCCTCAAAATAATTCAAATTCACTTAAACTTCCATTCTCAGGTTACAAAGACAAAAATAGTTCTTCAATATTCTGTATCAGGTCACCAAAATTTTTATTTTTGAAACAAATATTCATTACAGAAGTCAAAGTGATTTTTCTGCCAAATGTATGCTGAAAATTTGCAATCATCTGTATATACCCATATTAAATGTTTCATAAAAATTTGTGTTTCCCTGTTTTCTGTCATCTTCACTGTTATTGGTGAGGCTAAAAAGCCATGCCTGATTTTTCATTGAAGAGTTTGATTTTCTATGCATAGTTATTAGAAAGTTGTTTTGTTTTTTCTTCCCCCTCAAACTGGAAGAATCACAATTCAAAACATGAAAAATATAGTTATAAAAAAAATGTATATAATGCTGTGTTTCTCATGGAATGAAGTCTCAACAACACCTTCAAGAAGGAAAAGGGTACTTTATTTGGGTAAGAAGAACTAGCGTTTAGTAAAGTTGAATCCATTAATCACGTCGAATGTTTTCATTTGTTAGACCACAGCTGGACTATTGCATCCAGTTTTGGGCTTCCATTAGTGGAAGGACGAGGATATAAATAAACTAGAGTTAGTTCACAGAGTGCCACTGGATAATGGTGGCTCTCCTGTGAGAAGTGGAGGGAGCTCTGTTGAAGCCAATCTGCAAGATAGACAAAAATAAATCTAAAAATAATCCTTGGGATTTTAAAATGTCAAGCTCTTGCATAACTGGGGAATAAATTAATTAGGCTGATTAGTTTGGGAAAATTAAAGCTTTGAATTCAGAGAATGGTTTGGTTTAGAAGCGACCTTAGAGATCATCTGGTTCCAGACCTGCTGCTGTGGGGAGCACAACCTTTCACTCGACCAGGTTGTGCAGAGCCCCATCCAACCTGGCCTTGAACACTGCCAGGGAATGGACACCCAAAATTTCACTGGGAAACCCTTTCCAGTGCCTCTCCATCTTCAGAATGAAGAATTCCACCTGGAAGAACTATTACTTTACTTTTAAGAAAAGTGTTCCAACATGATTAGAGCATATATTCAAAGAGGAAAACTAAATACTTGTATACAAGGGCTTTTCAGTATGAATAATCATGTGAAGAAGGATTTAATAAGAAGATTAAAAAGATTAATAAGAGATTAAAAAGAAGTGTAAAAGGGATTCATTAAGAAGAACAGAAGCAAAAAGAATAGGGAAAAGGGATTCATTAGGTGAATTACAATATTTCAGAGTTTGAAGACATTAAGAGTAAATATTTTAAAGGCTTTAGTATTAGAAATTAAAACATGAACAATTTTTTTTTACATACTAATCTTTATACATTATTCTTTTCATAGGCAAAGAGGAGAAACTAAATAAGGAGGCTTCTCTATACTTGGAATTAGAAACCAGGGAAGAAGATCTAGAAATGGCCACAATTTTTAATTAATCCTATCATCAATGGATTTTGGTTTGGGTTTGTGTTGTTTGGGTCTTCGATTTTTGTTATTAGTTTTGGGTGGTTTTTTCTTTAACTTGGGCAACATTGTTACGAGAAGATACATTACCTGCTTCAAATGTGAAGACCATGACACAAATTATGGTATGGAAGTTTGAAGCAAAATTTTTATTTCTAAGTGTGAAAGCTTTAGGCCTTGATAACGTGTTCAAGTCAACTGAATGATTTAGGATATGGTTTTGCAAATCTAGTAGAAGCCATTTAAAAGTAAACTGTAAATCTGGTGGTAGTAACATTGAAGAACAAATGTAGTATAAAGATAAAAAGCAGTGGGGAAGCTCATGGTCCAAGCAAATAATTTTATTATAATGCTATGCAAAGCATTAGAGCAGATTCTGAATGACAACTACTTTGGGTCATAGAGGTATATTGAACTTACAGTATAACATGATTTTGTCTCATACAGATTGTACCAGACTAACTTAATATCTTTTTAGATAACTGACTTCCTAGAGGGGCCAATAAAGTAAAGCTACTCTACTCAGACTTGAGATAAAAGTTTGATAAGACTTCTTGAAGGAAAATTAGCATTAAACATTGTGATTGCAGTGTTTAATGCAGGGTGTGAAAGAAGTTTGCAGAAGGGACACTATCCCCAGCTATACTCAAATACCAAGAGAGGCTGAAGGAAAATCAGCACAGACACCTCTCAAGGATCAGTGTTGGATCTGGACAGATATATTTATATATATATATTTGTTTATGACACAGAAATGAAAACTAGTTATAAACTTGAGAAACAAACTACAAGGTTCTGAGTCGGCATCAAGAGTATCTGTTCATTCTAAGGAAAGGAATCACACAAATGTAATGCAATTTAACCCCACAAAGTTCAAATATATGTTTTCAAGTATTGATAATAAAAACTTGTTACAAAAGGAACGTTGTCAATCTGATGTGAGGAAATGGGTAAAATATCTGGTAATATTTGTTGGAGTTGAGTATGAACTCAGAATGATGTAGCCTTGAAACAAGGCTGCTGCTGTTGTAGAATGCATTGAATGTCACATTCTTCTAAGTGAAAGTGGAATGTAAATAATGCTATACAAGGTATCAGCAAGGCCTCATCTGGAACATTGTGTACATCTCTAATAATTTCTCTCAGGAGTGATTAATTTAAATTGGATCAGATTTAGAAAAGAGATATGAATAAAGTAATGGAATATTTACCTTACATAGAAAAGATTAAGAAGAGCTCTGTTTGCCTAGCCTAGATGGGGAGGGTTAAGAGGGGATAAAATGAATTTTTATAACTACATTGAGAGGGGATATATCAAAGAAAGAAAAATCCTTTAATTTTAAGAATAATATTAGTACATGATAAATGGCTATGAAAAAGTTTAGACTGGCTATTATATAAGGTTTCAGATCATTTGGCAAGTGAACTTCTGAAATGACCACCTGAATCTCTTGATGAGGGACAGAACCAAAATTGCTTTAAAGTGCAGTTTGTTAAGCCTGTAGAGGCATTGGATAAAAATTACCAAAGACAAGAATACTTAGTGAAATTGGGGTTTACTGCCTCTGTGCAGCTTAAAAATGGAATGTTGCTGGGACTTTTTGTTGTTATTTTTGAGATATTTTTTTGCTAGCCATATGTGTTTATTTAAGTTATTGAGGCTTTGGGGTGGTGGTGATGTTGCTTTATGGTGTAACTGTTTTGTGGGCCCTTCCACACTCAGTGTTTAAAGTATGTTAGTTTTACCTAATTTTAAGTAAAACCTGAGCAATTAAATCTTGAAATCTTGACTGCCTTTTAGTCAGTAGAAAGAAACAGGAACTTCCAGGCAATGTTTTATATAATTTAATTTATCTGTATAGCCACATTCTAGACAATTTGAGCAAAGAGCTTGTTCTTTTATTATTTTGTTCTTGAAATATCAGAAGAACAGGGCTGAAGAACCCAGGATGTTCTCTCCACAGCTATTGTGCTGCATTACTAAGCAGTAGAACAGTAACATGCCCTTTGTTTCAGAAGAGTGAAAAAACTTAAGTATTAGCTCATGTAGCATGCTGTAAGAGACTATGGAGGTGGGCAATGTCAGACAAGTGTTCTGGTGTCTCTGGTGCTCTAATAAAAGCAGAAAAGTAGAGCATTGGAATGTCTGTAGCACTGCTGTATATTGCTCATGGTTTTAGATTTTATACTGTCACTAAGGTTATTCTCATAGTAATTTATTTCTTTTTTCACAGTCCTTTTAATTGGTTATGTAGTATAACCCTGAAAAAGGTAGAAGAGAAAGGAGGGCTGCCTGGCATCATAGAAGGCAAGACCTGCTGACTGGGCTATATACTTGACTTCATTCATATCTGTCCCTTTCTAGTAACTAGTTTATCCATTCAGAAATTTCAAGCAAGGGACAAAGCATCTGAAGATTTGAAATATCTATGAATATTAGGAAAACCACCTACGATAGGACATGAGATAAAAATCCAAATCAGTATCCTTTGTTAGAAAGTCAATTGTAACTCAACCTCTCATCTATTTCATGAGACAGCCTGAATGTTTTCAGTATATATTGCTCATTGTATTTCTATGTGCTGGGTTTGGATGGGATAAAGTTTTGAGTTAGATTTCTTCAGGTTAACCTGTATGATGCCGTGCTTTCAATGTGTGGCTAAAACAGGGTTGATAACACACATCAGTATTTTGGCTACTGCTGAGCAGTGCTTGCACAGTATCAAGACCTTCTCTTCCTCCCACCCACTGGCTCCCAAAGTCAGTAAAGTGGAGGTGGCCAAGAGACTGGAAGTGAAAGTGGTCAAGGCAGCTGCTCCAAACTGACAAATAGATGTGCAATATCATGATGTTGCACTCAGCAATAAAAACTCAGGGAAAGAAGGTTGAAGGGGGGACATTCACGGTTATGGCATTTATGTTACCAAGTAACTGGTATGCATTTGAAAGCCCCACTTTCCAGTGGTTGTATTTCTGCCTGCTGATGGGCAGTGCTGAATTAATTTCTCTTTCTGTTTTGCCTGCAAGCACAGCTTTTGCTTTCATTATGAAATTGTGGTAACATTGATCCACAAATTTTAACTTTCTTCTATTTTTCTCTCCATCACCAGTAAGAGGGAAGTGAGCAAAAAGGAGATTGGGAGTTTGACTCACCAGGGTCAATCCATCAGATCCTAAAAGTGAAGGTATTCCTCTGAATCAACTATAACTTTATATCGACCAGCTGACAGAATACATGAAATGGAGACCTGGAGGGAAGAGCAAACTACCAATAACAGAGAGAGAGGTGACAGTACTGGAGGAGAGAATATCAATTCACTGTCAATAAACAGAACTGACTCAGACACACAAATTTTATTACTTATTTATCTACCCAGTGGAAATTGTGTTCTAGCTAACAATTTCAGTCAAACAGCACAACCTTAAGAGAACAGAGAAAACAGATTCTAATTTTATATACACTTGTAGTTATTAGTGGGACTGATATCAGAATAAATTCAATCTTCAAAATTGTAGGAAAGGTTGTTTTCCAGTCCATTTAAGAAAGACTGGGTACATCTAAGTACTTCTAAACAACTTAGATATTTTCATTAATCACATTTCCTTCCATTCCAAAAAAAAAAAAAGGAGGAAGCTTGTGTTAGAAATGTAAACCATAAATATTTATTTCCTTGAAAAGGATGACTCTCCCTAAGTCTCTTGAAGTCAGAGAGAAGATGATATTTTGAAACTTGGAGAAAACATATCTGCTAAGAACTCAAAAGCAAACAGAAGAGACTGTTGAAGAAAGCCATCAACCCTGGAAAAGATGCTCTCCCTTACAGCATATACTGCAGGGAAAGGATGACATTACCATGAGTAGAGACCTACAGAATATATCTTATACAAATTAAGAATTATATTCTACAACACTAGGATATCACCACAGATTAAAATTAAAAATATAAGATTAAAATATCATACATTAAAAATATCATCCCATTAGGCACTGTAACTTCACAGTACTCCACTGAGTGTAAAAGATTTGAACATTATTTTCCACTGTCATGTCTTTGGAGATTAATAAAATCATTTCTATCCTTTTAAATAGTTTTAGTTGTGTGAATTATCATTTGGCTATAGCTAATCCATCCATCTGTATAAAACAAAATAATGTAATTCAGTTGAACTGCAGTGAGTATTTGTGCTCATCAGTAACCAAGAATTTATAAACACAAACACATGAAGAATCTAAAGAATGCTGCAAAGTAATCTCTTAATTTTCCAGAGTTGCACTTACTTGACCAGCAATCTGGATATTATTTGGCAACAGCAAGTTATTAGAAAGTTTTTTGTTAAGCTTCTAATTAAAGAAAGTGATCCTTATAATATACTGCAAATTAAATGTTAGCAAAAGTGTGTTAAGTCTTTATTATTTTTAATTTCTTCTTATGCAGAACAGCTGGTTTTCAGACTCCTTGCACAGACCCCTCGAGGAATCCAAACCTGTGCACAACTCTATTTTGCCATGTTTTCCAGATAAAATGAGTTTCAGCCTGTTCTTTGATCTAACTTCCAGTGGAAGGCCATAGCAGACAACATTTGGGGGAAATCTATTTAGGTAATTCATGATACTTATAGTTGGTATCTCTAAAACTGTGACAGAGTCTTTCAGAGGAGCAGAAGAGATACTGGGGGATATTTCAACAGCCTGTGGGCTGAGGTGATGGGATGTGGAGCCAAAGCCCAGCAGGAGCATCATGCATCTCCTGCTTCTGACCCACTTCGTCCTCTGACTGCAAGGATGTCAGAAGGCAGGGTGATTTGGGGAGGACAGCAGGCAGAGGAAAAGGCTGGTGGTGTATTTACAAACATTCACCATTGCAAAAGTCTAATTTCAGAGGAATATAGGCTTAAAAGGAACATTTGTGCATTTAGATAGTGGCTTAGGTTAGCATCCAAGTTATCTGAGTTCTGTTTCTTTTGCTCAGAATTATTTAAGCAAACTGCTCAATCCTTTGATTTTTCTCTGTCTGACCTACAATGGGAACACCCTTGTTAACAAAACCTTTTGTAACTCCTGGTGTGTAGCAATGCAAATGTAATTTTCACTGCAGAAGATTTTTTAAGTCATCTAGCAAATAAGAAAATAGGAAAACCAGAAATAATTCTGATCAAATGTATATAGATACACACCTAACTATGATTAATTTCCTCTATTCCTATCAATCATCTGGTCATGACACAATAAAAGACTACACATTTTCTTCTATCTAGATGCTTTGTTTTCTATTCAATTCTAGTTGAAGCACAAAGAGGATATGTTCTTCTTTTACTTACTCTACTGTATATATCACAATATTGTCATAAAACCTAAATTATTTTTTTCTGAGATTTTAAATATCAAAATTTTAAGGGAGAAGGGAGAAAAGGGAGAAATAATGCCCTTTTAATACCAGTATGCAGAAATGCTATATTTGCACTTAGTCAGTTTTGACTAGAATTTAGCTATTTATTTTAAACTCAGCTTCAGATTCACTATAAGCTCCCATTTACTGTGAAACATGATTACATCTGAATATTTGACACTTTTTTACAGAATGAAAATATAATTTTTGCTTTCTTCTATAAACATGTCTATATTTATTCATGACATTCCCCAACTAATATTTTTTACCTGATAGGCATATTAAGGTTTTTACTTTTTATAGACATACTCTTTCATCTGGTTTGAAAACCAGGTTTAATGAGGGAAAATGAGTCCTATTTGAAGTGTAATCATAAAAGTTTTATAATATAAAGTCTCTGCACTTTCTATTCATTATAATGAGGTGATTATAAAATGTGGAAAAATGTGTGTTTATTTCCATCAGATGTTGAAGATGAATTTTCTGAAAAGCAAAACTCCTCTTGTGTAAAATCATAAGTTTATGAATCTACCTTTTGTTTGATTATACTTGTATTCATATGTGTATCTAATCATGCTTTTCTGCTTGTTGATTAGGATATTTTCTATTCACTTGAAAAAATAGTTGAGATAAATACTTTTGCAAATCCATGTTATATATTAAAATGCTCAGAGTATTGTTTTTCTGAATAATTTAAAAGATTATTGAAAAGTGATCCTCTTATCACTAATAATAAATTTCCCCTTGGTGAATCATTAGTAATTCAGATCTGTCTGTTAGTGGAACATAGGTATTTAAATTGATGCAAATATTTTAATTTATTCTCACTTAATAAACATCTGATTTATTAAAGAACAAACAACTTGATAATTTTCAGTTAAATCTATCTGAGGGGTTTTATTTCTTAGAAAGGCTTTGTGCTGCCCTGAATAACAACCATGCAGAAGGTAGGTGTCAAGTCACATAAAACTTGATTTGGCATCTACATTTGAAAGTGAAAATAAATGCTACATTTATTAGAAGCTGTACCCTATCTGATATTGAAGAAGAATATACAAATAACTTTCTAATTTATTTCAGTCACTAAAATGATACACTAAAGCAAAAATTGTAATGAAAACACCGTCTTCAAATATAATTTCTAAGATCTTACTGAGATTGACAGAGTATTTGTGCCAAAAGGTACAAACAAATTACTTTAATTGTCTGTGCCCATGGAACTTTTTGGGGTTACAGCATATACTTTAGCTCAGATCTTGTTCTTCCATCTAGATATATTACACATTTCCAAGCATATTCACAGATAATTATTTCATTCTGATGTCACCATAACCAAATCACCTTTTAATTTATTTTCTAGTTACCCAGACCTTAAACTTTTTTTTTTTTTCTTCACAGAAAACTCACCTTAAAAACCTCTTCTTATCCAGAAATATACTGTTATTACTTAGGAAAATTGTGTTTCTGGAAAGGTCTAAAATTGGCCCACTTCCAAACATTCTGCAGAGTTCTCGAAACCTGTTTGTACTACTGTCTGTTAACCTTAACAGGGGAGAGATAACAGCTTCAGATCTGGTTCATATAAAGTATCAGACAATGGAAAGCTCCAGTAATGTCTGACCCCTTTCTTAAAGGGCAGTAACAATTCAGATGTGAAAATGCCTGAAGGGCTTTTAGGGCTTTAGGGCTGTAAGGTTTTTAGCTTTTGGGGTTTTCTTGATTTAGGTTTGTTTTTTTTTTTACTTCCCCTGTACTCCTGGCAACAGGTTAAGTAATTTTTTCCAATACTAAAATATAAACTTCATATAAACTTCATGTAGTAGTGGACATACTCAGTTTAAAAGCATGGATAGCTTTCATCTAAAGATTCCCAAAGTTTATATCCTCTAAGTGATAACAGGTGGCAGAACCTCATCTTTAAGAAATGATGATCATCTCTGGGGAGCTCTGTAGAAGATATATATGCAATGAGCATGAATGCTCAAAATTGATTAAATTAAATGAGAAAAGTCTCGCAAGGCACAGTGAGTTTTGTACATAACAGGTGAGGAGAGGTCCTTAGAGAAGGTAAAACCTTTGGCTTGAGGAGAGCTCTGACATTTTTTGGCTGTTGAGAATCTGTACAATAATATTCAAAGGAACTTAGGGAGCAGCCACTGGAAAAGGATCAGTTTTTATTCAGCCCCTTGACTTCTAATGGAATATTATAACTTTCCTTTATCTCTTACTTTATTTTCTTACATGTTTTATTTGTAAGATATCTTTTTTCTATTTGTCCTGATTTTAAAAATCATGTAGACTCCAAGAGTGGAAACATGTATGAAATTAAATAGTTTTTTAAACTCTAAATGCTGCTTTCATAAATACATCCTACAAATATCCCCTCTTGTACTGTTGGGGAATGCATTTAAAATGAGACGAGACATGCCGAGCAGAAATAGTCCCAGCTCTGCACAGCATAGAGGAAATAGAAATAACAGACATTTCTACAAAGACTCAAACATTGCCGGGAGGATGAAAGCCAAAACAAGTCACCTCTCTACAGAAGCATCAGTACCATTTATATGTGCTGTCAAATAGTTCTTTACTGAAGAATCTGTAAGAAATCCCTAAAGTCTGAATAATGTCTAAAGTGATTCTGACCACCAGTGATCTTGGAAGAAGAAGGGACAGGGTACTCATATAAAGGGAATTTTGAGCAAGGACATCATAAACCCTGGAAAATACATCTACATTCTTTTGGATACCTACAGGGAAGTGATTTAATTGAAAAAAAAAAAAAAAGGTAAAAGATGGGATTGAAACCTCAAACACAAAGATACAATTGATCCTTCTAAGGGTTGCTGAGAGAAAAGCTAGACACAGCCCTAGAGACAGTGCAGTTCACAGTCTGCTGAGCTCCCAAGATGAAGACAGTCCAAGACAAGACAAAGGCAGTAAGAGAAAATAATTTGCTACTTGAATTGGCTTTAGGGACAACATAGGTAGGGTCTCTTTTTTCACCTATCTTCACTTTTGCTTATGAAGAAAAATATTTTACAGAAAAAAAACCAAACCAAAAAACCCCAGAACTAAGTGCTGTTACTATCAGTCCTTGAAAACATTGCAGCCTCTGTAGCTTTACTGTCTTGCTCTCTTCACAATTTCTTTCCTCTTCAGTCTTCCTGGATAATGTTTACATCATCCTAACAATGTTTAGTGCAATAGATGGAGTGCTATTGGAATAGAGTGTCAGACTACGTTCACACTATGGAATTACTCCAAAAAAATTCTAAGAGTTAAGAGAAAGCCACAGAATGGTAGTAATCTTTTAGAAATGTAAAAAAATGTAAAAATGTAAAAGTGCTTAGTGAAAATTTTGTATTTTAAATTCTGCTGCACAGCAAAGCAAAATTTTGTGTTATGGGGAAAATTAAGATCCATCTATTATTAAAAAATGTAGAGAGAATACATCCTAGCTGTAAAACCATGTATTAGAACTTACTGGTTAATTATAATATGAATAGTCCACTTACTAGACCATTTTTGTTCTCTCTTTCTCTCTCTCTAGCTTTAGAAAATATAGAAAGTTGGCCACCTATTTTCTGTCACTTGTTTTGAAAGGCCTAGTTTCTATTTACAAAATAATTCTGAAGTTGTTATTTTTAATAGCCTTTCTAAAAAGCGTGGAATTTGGTTGAAAAGCCAAATCAGTTTAAAATTATTTTCAATCCATTGGCTGACATGCTCCAAGTGTTCAAAAATGCTATCGGGTACAGCTAGTTGAGTTCTTTATGTAATTCTGTCTTTAAATATTAAGTGGCACATATAAATACCTACAGAAATACATGAATTTTATACAATGGAATTTTTAGAAAAAGTCCTGAATCATGAACACACTACAGTTTTATTAACATTTAAGAATTTGAATTAAAGGCCAATGGGATTAATTTGTAGAATGGAGAGATGAGATTTTTCTTAAAGGATACTGTTTTCTTAACAAATATTTTGTACTTTCTTGAACACTTACCATTATGATTGGTCTAGTCTTAGAAGATGGAAGACTAAAAAGAAGGTCTTATCAAGTTCTCATTGCCTAAATAACAAATCTGAAAATATATAATAAAACTGTGCAGTATTTTTATATTTAAAAGCCGTATAACAGTCTGGTTCAGATAGCTCATTCACTTGAAGTGAAATCATGTCTTCCGAAATACCAAAATGTCCAGTCTTCTGTAAGACTGCTCTTCGTGTGGACTTAAAATTCCCATTCACATTGTTATATCAGGAATATAAAAGAATCACGATACTCTTCTGTCGCTGGTTGAGTTTGCAAACCAGGCGAAAACACCAATTAATGTAATGGTTTCACATTCGCCTCTTCATATCAGGCGATAGTCTAGTATAGTGGTCTGAATTTACTTACTCATTTCTGTGATGAGATAAGGATTCAATGAGAAATGCAAAGCAGGTCTAAAACTTTAAAAGTAAAAAGATAGTTTATTAACAGAACCAAAGGAAAAAGAAATAATAAGAATCAAAATCAAGCCCCAGATATTCCTTTTCTCCCTCACATCATTTGTCTTTCTTTACCAACAACCCTTTTCCTATCAAGTTCTTTCCCACCAACAATACAAAGAAGCAAAACCTAGAGATCTTTGGTCAGTTACCACTTTTGAAACAAACTTTCATCAGTTCAGTTGGAAAGAGGAGTCTCTTCTGCCTCACCATGGAGACCTTCCCACAAGAAACACAATTCCTTCATGAGTTTCAATGTCACAGTGAACTCCCGCCTGGAGTCTGTTCACCTGTGACAGTCCTTTCCCCGATGCGCAGCCTTTCCCACGACTGCTTCGAGGACTTACGTCTGTGTCATGGGGTAAAATTTTATGGATGAGCAGTGCTACTAGAAAAGCAAAAGTCTTCTCTCGCTGAAAGCAAGGTGTCTCCCATCCCTGGGGCAAGGGTTCTCATCTCTCATCTCTGTGGCAAAATTCCCCCTCTCTCTCCCTCTGTTCAAGTTTCTCATAGACCACAGCTACTTCAACACCTGCTTGCTTCAACATGGGTGCCTTTGCTCAGTCTACAGTTAGACTGCTAATCCCCTCAAATTGCATTCATGAATTACAAGGACATGGTTTGAATACAGTTCAACCATGGTTCCACAGGAGAATTTCAGCATAAGCGTCTCCTCTCTTCTCTTTCTAGACTTTCAATCCCTCTTCACTAACCCTGATGTCTTTGTTGGTTCCTTCTATGTCATTCTCTGAATTCCTTTTGTGCACTTAAAAGTTATACCTAAGTCTCTAGGGCACTGAAAGACATGTTGGAACCATCCTCAGAGAGTCGGGGAAGCAGGGAAGGCAGGAACAGTTGCAGCATTCCTGTCCCCAGGAGGGAGGGAGCCGGGGGGAGGGGGGGAAGAGGGCAGCCCACGGCAGGAGCAGATGATAGCTTTGATAACTTCTCGGCAGCGGCAGCAGCAGCGGTGGAAACGCAGCCATGGCAGCGGTGGGTGCAGGCCGATCGCTCCTTTGGCCCCAACTCTCCCAGCGGAGCAGGGGCAGGGCACGGCCCCTCAGGGCTGGGTAGGCCTGGTCTGACACAGCCCCCGGGCCCTAGGGCCCAAGTGGTCCACGCCGGCAGCACAGAGCTTTGATGTTACCTGTCCAGGGGCCGGAACTCCAAAGAGAAAGAACCCTGGGTTTAACTTATCTCAAAATGTGTACCACAGGGCAGATTTATTATTTGTGGCTAGATTATTATGAGTGGCTAGAAAGAGTGTCTGTTTAAAAACTGGCCACTGACTGGTCTCTCTAAAGTGCAGGAACCTGCACTTCCCAAGAAGCTGTAAAAGTCGCTTCCAGGTGACTTTTGTCAAACCATGACATCTTCTCTGTTCTGTACTAAGCAGTTAATAGTCTTGACTCTCAGATAAATCTGTAACTTAAGTCTGAGATTTATCTGACCAAACCAGTTATTCCCAGTTAGCTAGTCTAGGATAGTTTTCAAGGCTTTATCACCTCTGGAGCAGCCTCTTTCCTTTGGACATTTCATCATGTTTTATATTAAGCACCAAAAGCCATGGAATAGAGAGGTATTCACTTGCCATTACATCCAAAAAAACCATTTGTGACTAGTTTAGGTTTCTACATCTTACTTTTTTTAACAGCTGTTGTTGGGTCAGTCTCATCTTCAATATTCTTAGGCTTTCTTTTCCAGGTATTTTAAAAACATGAAATAACAGTGAAAAAATTAAGAATATGAATGAGTAATAATTGGAAATATTATTACAATGACAACTTTCCAGTAATGTAATAGTCATGACCTTTTGTTTCATGTAGGCTAAGGCACTTCCTTTTTTACCATTCCAAACATAAATGTGAATTTCCTTGCCAAAGATCAACAGGATTGCATCTTCCTTGGGAGAGAATTGAGAAAAGCTTTTGAGCAGTAAAAAACTTTAAGTGATGATATTTTTCACAACCAAGAGAAAAGGTAAAAACAAATGCAGTACCAGAAGGCAAACAAAAATTCAGAGTTCTTTCATCAAAATCTCTGTGTCTATGTTTTTGTCTCATATCAAAGAACTGCTCAGGAAAGTGTGTGCTACAGGAATAATGCATCTCTGACTGTTTAATCAGGGAATACTAGTCAAGGCTCTCCCCTCACAGCTGAAAAATATGTCAGAAATCACTGTTTATATATATTACTCTATTTAATAAACTATTACTCTATTTAATCAATGAAAATTCAACTAGATTACAGAAAGGAGTTGCTATACCAAGGAATACTAAAGAAAATTGTGAAAGGGAAATGGTGGAAAGGACTGAATTCAGTATTGGTATTGAAATGTCAACTGAATAACTATGTGCTCTGAGCTTTTTCAGTTTCCTTTGTGGCTGAAAATAACTGGACAAAACTACCTAATCAGCTAGTGATTCTTTCAAAGTGCTCTTTTCTGTTACAGAACTGATCTGTAATGGACATTTTTGTTCAGAAAGCAGAGTTGTGTGAAAAATGTCTTTTGTGGATCAGATCTGTTTTGTCCCCTGCTTGGCCTTCTCTTCATATTTGCTAAAGAGACTTGAAAAGAAACTATATTTCAGCTGCTTCAACAATGTTCGACAGTGCTTGGAGGACACTTCAACATGGTTAGTTCTTATAAATAAAAGTTTCCAGGGTTAAAGTTTAGACATGGCAACAGAAAAGTGCACTAAGAAAAGCTACAAAAACCAGAAACTATGAGAGAATTGGAACCCAGTAAAATTTATCTTAACCTTCAGGGTAGCTTCTAATCCTCATCTAAATATGTGTTTTTGTTGATCTTCCCGAAGTTCTCAAAGGATTCTGCGGAATAAAAACTGCAAACAGGTTAGAATTAGAAGTTTGTATTCCTGGCAAGTCTAGAAGAAATAATGTCATATTCATGGCTCAAATCATGATTTTTATGCCTGCAAACTTTGCTTTTGTTTGGATAAAGGCCTTGCAGCCCAGCCCTTTTACAAGATAAGGAACATTAAAAAAAATGGCATACATACCATCTAAATACAAAATTTGGCATGTATTTGCTGGATGAAAGCAAGCAGGATCTACCATTAAAAAAATCAGATCTGGTTGAAACTGAATGCTCACAAATTAATTTACTTTATGTTTCTATCTCAGTGGCGTTGTTTTTATCAGTTGAAAATCACCAGAGAAAACTTGAGGGAAAGGAGATAAGGCAAATGAAAAGGGAATTCTAGAATCTTTCAACTGTCTTACACCTGCTTCAATTGATTTTATGGTTAAACAAATCACTTCTGCTAAATTACATATACATTGCTTATCAACTACCACTCATGAATAATTAATATCCTTATAAATCATGATTTCAATTATAAGGGACATTTGCTTACATTTTAAAACTTGTATCAAAATGAGGTTTGCATTACTGGCTGGATGCCAATATCTAAATATCTAAATACTCTGTAGACTACAATGACTCTGAGCTCTTCACAATTCCCAAGAGTTTCTCCAAGATTCTCTCTGCATAGACTTGTGTTGACAAGCTCCTTAAGGTCATCTTTTCCCAGGTTCAAATCAATACTGTCAGGTCATCTGGCCGTGGTTACAGCAGGACAGTAAATGAGGTTCCTTTGCTAATGCCTGCTTTACTAACTGGGTAAAAAAATCATGCCCTTACATCAAAATAGTGGTATCAGTATGGTTCTATATATTGCTTCTCTTCAGTCCTTCAAACAGTAATGCTTCCCTTTTTTCCCTGTACTTAATGACACATTTTTAGCAATTTCTTTCAGCGTCAACAGGAAATGTAGTCTTTTATTGTAGTATAGTCTGAAAGAAGTATATACATAGATTTGCACAGAAGAGTTTGGCCACCGGTCTGTTGCAGAAGCAAAGCAATTCCCTGAGGAGACTGTGGGTTGCAAAGCTCCTTAGGTTGGGTAACACCAACAGAAAGATCCACTACTATAAAACACTGAGAGATTAAATTTTGGGGTAACCTGAAGATGAGGTCAGGTGAAGGGTTCTCACAACCCCCAAACTACAAAGCATTATCTCTGGCTCTGGGGTTATGACAGCTAAGTGCTTGGATCTTTCTCCCAGCAGAGAGATGGTGATGAGCTGCTTTAGTAAATGGCATAAGAACATCTTGACATTTTTCACATGAGTACAAGGCTGGTCATTGCCCAAAGTAGCTGTTTCAGTTCATTTTTTTTTTCTTTGATCATCTGATTTATTAATGCCAGCTATAACCAGACATTATGACAAAAAAATAAAAATCAACATTTAATGGAGAAAATTAACACAACATTGTGTACTCTAACAAGATCACTACAAATGTTGCCTCTCAGTTTTCCTTCAGAACTGCAGCAGCCCTATTGTACGACAGTTATAAATAGATATATATTGCCCCAAAAATGTTTTGAACATGATTCACAAAAGGTTTGTAAAGCCCATAGTCTTTTAAACAGTAAAGATAAGGTTACATATAAGTTCTTGTTAAGTGTTTATTAGCAAGAAATGGAAAAGGCATTCTTCCCTGAATTAGTCCAGTCTTCCAGCTTCAGAATGGTCATACTATTTACAAGCGTGATCTTTAATTTAAGTTATTCCAAGGTTGTGACTGAATTTCTCTGTCACGAACCTTTCCAGTTAGGTACCGTAAGGAAAGCATACAAATTACTGGGAAGGCAAAAAGGATAATCAGGGGACTGAAACAAGTTCAAGCCTAACCAGCACTGAAAAAGGTACCCAGAGAAGGCAGGAAAATCCATATACAAACCTCTTTTATTACACCTCCTCTGAAGTTTGCAGCACTAGGAACTGGAACTACCTCATAATTTTAACATGAAAGTAACTGCTGTAAAAATATATCACAAGAAAAATAGAATTATCCATATGAAGGCATAGAAAAACTCTGGCACTGACATAATGTAAGCAGTGCAAGCAATTTATTGAGTTATAAGCATAAGCCAGAAATAGCATTACCATAGCACATTGTTAACTTGAGGAGTGAATGAAATTCATAAAAATGTATAATTCTGTAATGTTTATCTAAATTGCTACAGAGCACAGTGTTCAGTGACAACAGATCAAGGGTGTTGAAAGTATTAGCATTATAGCAAAAACATAAACTGATGAGACTTTTAGCTTTCTTCTTTCATAAAATCCTATTTGATGGCAATAGAATAGAGGATGAAGTAGAGGACAGTAGTTCAAAGACAACAAGAAGCAGTCAATGCTGAGGAATCAAGGCAAAAATGTTTGGAAAAAGTCTACAAAATTGAACTTTTCTGGACATATAAACTTGATCTGCTTAAACTTGCGTAAATACATACATGTAGAATCTATAGATATTTCTTTAACTGCAAGAAATTGCTTCTACTAATAGCACACGACAGCAGAACCAGATACACCACCTCTATATATAACTTTACTACTTCTATATTTAATTGCAAAAATTGTATTAAATTGTGAATGTAATAAAAATTCTTGATATGCTGTAAAACACTTGGACTCCAATTTTGTGGGAGGAAGATCAAATGCATAATACAATTTTATGAAAGTGATGTAGCTAATAGCAGTTACTGCTGATCCCAGGGACATAAGATACCCTTGTACAGGTGCTAAAACCTTCCTTCAAAACAGTTCTTTATAGAAGGAATTGTGCTGAAGGACTAATTCTATTTTTGCTTTCTTACTAATCAATATAGTTTCATCTCATTTCTTTCCTGAAGGTTAAAAAAAAAATATCTCTCAGGTTGTGGATAATTACAATGGGCAAAGCAATAGTGTGGTGGTTTATTGCTCAAATAATAAAGAAATAGTGCAGGATAGCAATAAATACCAGCACATTAGATGTGCTTTGCACAGTAGCAGAAATTCCAATAAAAGTTGAAGGTTTGAAAACTTAAAACTTAAGTTTATCTGAATAGCCCATGAAGAGCAAGTCAGCTGTTTTAAATTTAAGGAAAAATTTATTTTGAAAAGGACTCTGGGAGAGTAAAATCACATTTCTTGGTGTTTGCTAAGGTCATTTAACAAAATCTGCAAATGTAATACAAAAATTTTTAAAACATGAACATGAATTTGTTAGCCAGAATTTGATAATATATGATTCTGCATTCTGAGGTACCTAAATACAGCTAACATGCTAAATATCTGCTCCAGCAACATTTTAAAAATCAGATTAAAATGAATTTGGATAGTTTCAATAATGTTTCTGAGACAAAGGTTTGTCCCTATATTGTCTGCTCTTGCTTGAAGAAAATCCTGGGAGAATTAACATGAAGGATAAGTAACCCAGTTTCAAATTATACAGAAAGTAGTGAATTCTAAAAATTCTCCTGGAAATTCATAGTGACTAATGTTGACAGAATCACAAAATACTCTGAGTTGGAAGCCACCCACAAGGATCATCGAGCCCAATGCTTAAATGAATGGCCCGTCCAGAAATCAAATCCACAACCTTGACATTATTAGCACCATGCTCTAACCCTTGAGCTAATCTCAGTGGCTTACTTCATCTAGGCATAGAACTGACCATGCAAATTCTTCTTTTTACTATTTATTTTGAAAGCTAAATACAGGGACTGAGAGATAATCATTATGAACATCAAAGATTAGAACTTTAATAACCTGTAAATGTGCAGATGAACTTCATCTGCAAGTCCTTTTGGTATCTACTAGGTCCTGGGGAACAGCTTGCATTAACCAATGTTTGATGGATTAGTATCAACACTCTGTAATTTAAAGTAGCTTTCATCTTGGGAAAATGTAGAAAATGATGTAATTTCCAAAGAGTATAGTGAAAATCAAAAGGATAAGTACTATATTTCAATTAACTTATTCCAGTGTATTCAAAAAGAAGGCACTGATATTTGTATCTATTTTAACTGCTTAGAAACAGACGTATTCAGCTACACACATTTCTAAGACAGGAATAGTTAATACAACCTGGTTAAAAATTAAAGCATCTAGAGGAATAAAGAAGGTTATATTGATTCTATTTTACAGAGGTTGGAAACATTTTTGATGTTTAGGAAAGTTTAATTTGTTAATCCATTTCTCTTTATTTCACCAAATCTACTGAAAATCAATTTCTTTAGAAACAATTTTCACCATCTACATTGGCTTGCTAGTATTAAATTTTCTCCATAACTCTTTCCAGTAACATTTCCAAGTTTTCCCAACACTCAGTCATCATAAGCTTCTATGGCCCTTATTCAGAAAAAAGGTCTCTCGAAATGATAAACAATTGTTTTGTGATCCTCAAAGGGCTGCAAAAATAAAATATAAGCTGCTCTCTTGGGCAATCCCCTCATCTGATATAAGACTGTTTAGAATCAAGAAGACCATGGTTGTTGTTCCTAACAACAGCTGTAAATCTGAGAGAATTAGTATATAGATGTCTTCATCCACCACAAGCGAGAAATCAGTTGTCAGAATGGTCAGTGCTGTTTCCTTAATGTAACTTGATTTAATGCCACATCACTTAAGGTCAAGGAAATTTAAAGGCTGCCCAGAAAATAAGTGTGCTTACTTTCTCCAGAATTGTTGAAGTGCAAAGCCTGCAACAGTCACCAATGTCCACATAAAAATTTGGTCAAGAAGAATTATTTGGCTTTTTATCTACCTATTGCTTGCTTATTTGGGAGAAAACTATAACCATTGTTTCTGTAAAGGAAGGAAAACATGATAAAGTTTAAAATGTCAAATAGCAGAAAATGCTATGGCTACTAATAGTCTGGAAAATTCATACTGGAAATTTTTTTGTTGTTCATCCAATTTAAAGACTTCACCCTTAGCCTACCCTGTAGCTACTTCCCTAAGTATTTCAAAAATATCTGACCTTCACACGGATATTGCCTGACCTTCATTCATATTGACATACACTCCTTCCCAAGTGCAATATATTTTACTATGCTTTTCTGATTTAAGACACTTATTTAGATTCTTCTTGAGATACCAAAAATCTAATTAGAGCCATTTCTCAGATGATCCTTGAGCTTGTTAGTCAAAATAATTAATAATTATGCTTAATTAGCATCTGGTTTTAGAGGAGTTTGCTTTCTTTTAGCTTTTCTTAAAATTTCTTTGATGAGGAACTAGAGTTCAGATGTCATTTAAAAGATGCAGTCCAGCCTCTTCAGAAATCTGAAAATATTTTATCCAGAATCCAGGTTTAAAAATCTGTTTTGTTTCATTCCTACACCTTTATTGCCTTAATTCACCTATTTTCTGTTAAAAGGTTAATTATGGAATTACAACCATGATATTAAGGTATTCAGACGTAATTTTCTCAACCTTGATGCAACTTCAGAATTACCAAGTATGCGTAAAATCTATAATCTTCATATTAATCTAGTTTTGAAAACGCAAAAGAAAAAAATTACTTCCAAACACTAGATTACATAACAATCAAAAAAAATATAT
>WEKY01051473.1:342-11235 GCA_013390045.1 Picathartes gymnocephalus
ATTTTCAAATTGACATTAAAAGTTAACAGTGCCTTGAAGGAAGAAGTTTGTTTACTGTAGTTAATTTTTTCTCTTTTGCATTGTTTATTAAAAGTTTTCCTCTGAAACTCGACAGAAAAATCTGTTTGTCTAGTGAAAGACTACTAAGCCTAATGCTTTTTTCACACTTGCCTTATTTTGCATTAGATTTTATATTCTGTGCTCACTCAGGCAAAGGGAAATACCCTCTGTTTGTTTGATGTATATCAGATAATTAGGATAGTAGTTATGAGTAGTGTGAATTGATCTGTGTACTTAGAAATAATTCCAATAAATTTGACCTTAAAGTGATTGTGATCTTACGCCTGATGTCTTAGAGAAACAAGCTCCCTCTTTTTTTTTTTATTTCTCTATACCCTCAGATCTTAGTCCCAGACTGCTCATTTGCTTGATTACTCAACTGTCTTTACTTAGATCTGTAACCTTCTGGATGGAAATTCCCAAAGATAAAGTAAAATCTGAGTAATTCCTTTTGAAATGCACATTCTGCATCTGGCCTAGATTAATCCTTTGTAATTTGGACATACTAGTTAGGAACATGTATCCAGTGTTTCACTGTTAGTGGTAGGTGGTGCTAGAGTGTATCTTCCAGTAGAAAATAGCAGCCTAAATAGAATCTGGGTTAAGCAGTGTAAATATCACCCTGTATGTGTCGTGATTTTTTCATCAAGCACAAGATATCAGAACACATTTACATGGTGTTTGTCTTCCCATGAAGACAAATCTTCCAAGGCCTTGGAAATTGAAGTAAGCACTGGTCCTGTTTTTTTTCTTCCAGTTATCAGTTGAAGGAAGAGCTAAGGGAATTTCCTTAGCTTGCCACCTTCTATGCTCATAAAGCTGTAATAGACATTTTGTTAGTACATACACACTTTGTGTGAAGTAACATATCCTTACTGACTGCTGTCTTTGCCAGAAGAGCGCAAATGAGATAAATTAAATAAACTACACAGCAGCAAGTGTGTGTTTGATCCCTCTTTTGGCAGTTTTGGATGTTGTGAGCTTGTTCCACCCTAGCAGAGAATGGTTACCAGGTAGGCAGATGTTTGGAAGAGGATAGAGTACCATTACCTGTATTTCTACTACTGGAAGTTTGTTGTGCAGAAGAATGAGTCTGGAAAAAACAGGCATGACTAAGGCTAACTCCTACCAGTAAGTGGTCACATCCTAAGCAGATGTAGGATGTGCAGCCAAGACCACTTGATGGACAAGTTATTGCAATAGAGTAAAAGTACTTCCAAAAGAGGGAAATAAGGGAATTTATATCCTTTGCTGTTAAGGGTCATGAGTCTTGTAAATGCATGAATACTTCCAAAACCATAAAGGAGAACATACAGAACAGTATTGTTTAAAAATGCTGAAGAACTTGACAGCTAAAACACATACTGTGGATTGGGAAGAATACATCTCCACAGTGCAAGTAAAATAGCGATAGTATTTCCATATTGCAGAACAACTGTTGTTTACTCACTTTAATTCTGTTTCTGGGGATAATGAGCAGGTAATCATGTCTGACATTTAAAATGTATTAACCTCTGCATTACTTACAGCTCCCTCTAAGACTGTCAGACAAAATGAGGTTGTGCAGTTACCCTTTGAAACTTGGGAGTTGGGATTATTTTTATAGTGCTATGCTTCTTTTGGTGAGTTGTTCTCCATTTGCCACATTGCTCAGCATTGCGTGCAATGGTTCCATCAGAAGTTGTAGGTTCACGTGCAGTGGTTCTGCTCAGAGTTCGCACAAATATCTGCAACCACTAACTTTTATGACTCAGAATTGAAGGAAAGAAGCAGTAACAGAAATCCAAATCCCAGAAGATAAAACCACTTGTTCAGAAAAGCTGAGTGTGCATCAACACATACAAGTACTCAAGGACAGCCATCAAACCGCTGAAAAAAGCAGAGACCGGATTTATTTTATTACGCTCCTAACAAGGCAGGCAGCAGACATGCAGGGACACAGGCTGCATCAGGCTCAGCTCATCCAAGCAGACATTGGGCATGCCTTGCTACCTTGCCCCATATAACAAAAGGCTTTGCACATGCCTGAGTGTCATATCTCTCCACGTGATTTCTGCTTCTCAAACGATGAGCAACGGTAGGCATAGAAAATGGGAGTTTTCCCACACTGGCAATTTCAGCAATCCCAGCTGCAAGGTCACTGAGCAAAACTATTCCTTCTTCCTTACCACATCTTCTGGTTTTAACGCTTTTAACCCATACATTCAGTGTATGTAAGAGTTCTTACTGGGCTTTTTCAATGCATGTATATGGAGGTACTGTCTAGAAAACAATGCAAAAGCGGAGCCTGCTTTTGAAGAAGTAAGTAAAAGCATTTCTGTCAGATCAGTTAACTTGGGAAAATGAGCTGTGGGATCATTTTGTTACATCAGGCTAGACAGAAGGATCTGCACGTCTGTATGCTCTGAGATGTCATCCTGAGGAAATAAGATACAATTCATAATAGCAGTTCAAGTGATTTTCAATTCTCTCACGCCTCAGTGTTTGACAGGGCAGATATATGAACTAATGAATATTCTGAATGTTTTTTCCTGTAGCCTTTCAGAGTTCCCTACTTTTGGAAGCATTTTACTTTGCTTCTGGCTTTCTGGCGTTGCTAGTAAGAAAAATGTGCAAAGAAGGGAAGAGCAGACTTTGTCCTAGCTCACGTTTTGGAAAGAACGACGTCATCTGTTTATTTCAGCTTGTAATGATAATGGAGCACATCAGATCTAGGACCCTAAGGATGACATGCTCCCTTTGTTCAAAAGGAGCATAGGTGTTGTCAAGTTGCCTGTGGGCTACTTTAGGGCACTCAGCTTACTGCATGCGAAGGAAAACGTCCAGGTAAGTGGTGGAATAAGGGAAAGAATTGTGGCATTATAGAGAAGGAAGATTTTGCTCTAAAGTGCTGTGCAGTAGTCACCCTGTGCAAAATTTTAGTGCAGGAGACATGACTGTTTACTACTGGGTAAAACAGATACCAGCATTTAACAACAGGACAAATATTTTTTCTGCCACATCATACATATACAGTGACAATATACATTAGGTGACAGTTAGAAGAATACACTAGAAAAAGCTATCTTTGCACAACATAATGGCCTTTTCTAAGATCATGGTCATAATATGTAGAGTGACAGAAAACCAAACAAAACAACTATGTGTCACTTGACTTTTCCTTTGAAAAGTCAGATTTTTGTGTTTGCTTTTGCAAGGTCACAGTTATCCTTTACAGAATTTGGATGATATGCCTTTGATCTTATCCTCCTAGTGACCTCTCCCAAAAAAAGGTGTGTTAGTTAAATTAGTCTGTGATGCTGAACCACCACAGCATGGACAAACCACACTACAAATGAGCCATGTGGCTGGCCATTGTTTCGGCAGCTATGTAGGGCAAGCAAGAGAGCATAACCTGCAGGAACAGCGAGGAAAATTAATGTAACCCTTAGAACATCATGAGTGAGCAGAGAGGCAGAAGTGACAGGATTTCAAGGAGAGCCAGTGAGAACAAGCATGGGCAGAGATAGGTGCCAAAGAAAGGTGTTTGGTAGATTACAACGGAGATGAGTAGCAAAAGCTAACGCTGGTGGTGAATTCACGGACACTTTAGAACAGTTCTTTTAGAAAAGCATCTTCCTGTTACCAAAGAAGCACAGAAATTTTAGAACGAATAAACCAGGTAAGACATCTGGAAAAGCCTTTCCTTCAAATCAAAACCTGCCCTCTTCATCATTAATTAAAGTTTGGAAAGTGTCTGGAAAGAAATCTTTCAGGTCATAGATCTTCATGCTTAGATTTGTCAATACATAAATAAAAAGTAAAATCAGCAGTGACTATAGGTGAGTATAGATGGTACACTGAGGAAGAGTCAGTATAGCAGTACTGTCACCACCCAAATGTATAGGAGTTATTTGAAGGAAACCATAAAATCGTGGAAAGAGTGAAATGCTGTATTCGACTTCCAAGAATTTTTTTACAAGGTCCCATACTAGCAGTGTGTTGGAAAAGGCATGGCGAAAAAGGAACAGACCTATTTTAAAACAACAGTTGATTTAACAAGAAACAGGAAATTTTGAATAATGTGCAGGGATCATCAAGATTCACAATGTTCAACGCAATAATAACATGAAGAAAGGTGCTTAGTGAGCTGATAGACCACTGTTAGTTAAGTATGAATCTGAAAATGGGTTCTCAGAGTTGTAGAAGAAAAACATTTTAAGCAAGATAAGGTGGCAGATAACAGAAGTTGATAAAAGCAAAACAATAGCTAGTTTATATACAGATTGTTAGGTTGCACTTTTCCCACGAGATGTCATTAAATTGAGAACTAACTGGTGCAGCATATTATGAATATCAAAGCTCAGACAAGCTTAAAAAGTAATTACATATATTCAAACATGAGAAGTCTGCCAATGTTAAGTACTGATTAGAGCCTTTGTCCCAAGGACAGTCTAATCCAAGGATGGGTCAAATTGTGGTAAACATCCCTGAAGCATATCATTGTGTGCCTGCCATACTTTTATATCCTTTCTGGTGATATGATCAGGGCAGAAGAAACATGCTGAATTTTTGGTTGTTCCCTTACTTCAGGGTTAAGGTTGTGATAGTTATAGAAAAACTGCATAATAAAGATTTCTTTCACAAGATTGTGTTTGTCACTACTTAGGACTAAAAGACTCTTTAGATCAAGAACAGCTAAGATACAGTTTACCCATTTTTAAATTTTTCCCAGTGAAAAATACTATCTAGAAACCACTTATATATCTTAATAAGGCACCAATGTTTTTACTAGTGTAAGTAAGTATGATTCTTCACCGATATTGTTTTGTACTTTGGGGTTTTTCATATGAGGAGAAGTAATAAATGGATCAGAAGAGACAATTAAAAGGCTATTGATTTTCTTTTCCTCAATTATATTTTTTATGTTGGAAGAGCTGTATTAGGGGTACATGCCCCAGAAGTCAGTGGTTTGCCTGTTGTTGGGTAGCTGGCTGTGGGAGTGGTTTGACCCTGGCCAACAGCCAAAACCCCACACAGCTGCTCACTCCTTCTGCTTCCCTGTGAGACATGGAGGAAATGGAAGGCAGGCAAAACCACTCTGGCATCAAGACAGTGTCACTTGAATAGGGAAAGCAAGGCCTGTGCATGCAAACAGGAATTCATTCACTACCTGCCATTGGCAGGCAGATGTCCAAATTCTTCCTGGGAACCAGGCCTTCAGCATGCATAGCAGCTGCTTGAGAGGGCAAGTATCATGTCCTCTGTCATACCTCATACCCTTTCTCTGAGCCTTTATTGGAGAGAAGGATGCACTATGGGGTGGAATATTCCTTTGATCAGTTAGAAAGTTGTCCTAAGTGGCCTTCTAATGCCCTGCCCACCCTGGGTTTTACTCTCTGGGTAATTAGAGCACAAAAGAGAAACCTTTGACACTGTGCAAGTTTCGTTCAGCTGTGGCCAAAACACTGCTGTGTTATCAACACTGTTTTGACCCAGTTTTGGAGCAAGCACTGTATGGGCTGCAGTGAAGGACATTAACCCATCCCATCCAGACCAAGCACACCAACATTTTACAAGGTTGAGTCTCCTTTCCAACCCTGGCCCAGAAAAAAACCACAAAATCTCATTTTTCCTATATAACTGTCATGAACTTACCAAGATTTATGCCCACTGAGTTAATTGACTGTAAATTTCTAGCAGGAGTCAGAAAGGCAGAGGCCTAAGTTATGACAACAACTATTTAAGCAATACAATTCCTCCCCCTTCCACTGAAAACATTGAATGAAAAATACATAATTCTTTAAAGCATGTATCATTCCATAGTTGGCAATAGGTAAGGCAAATATATTCCTTTTGGGCAAACTTTGAAACTTTTGCCATTGGTAATTTTCAAGATTTGGGGTGTTTCTGGAAGTAAAGACTTTCATGCAAGATGAAGCCAGCAATATAGTCAGATTTAAGGCTGTTATTTGCTTTTTCATCTCTCTTCCGCAAACGTTAGCAAAGGATGAAATCTAATCTTCTACTTTTAGTCCAGTTGGGAGATTGATCCTTGGTCCATCATATAGTGTAAAATTTCACAATTTCCTCCCTATTAATCAAAAAAAAGAGCTCAATCTGTACAAAAAAGAGCTAAATCATTATCTATATATGTGGGCAGAAATCAAGCAAAATAAATTTCTCATACTTTTGTACTCCACAAATGGGAATTTAAGAAATAATTTCCTTTAAGAAAATTATTCATAAAAGCAAATTACCTCACATTGCACAGTGCATTGAAGGTGTACCTTGTAAGGAGACATATCTTTATACCCTATCTGATGAGAGTTAGATCAGAGTAAAGGCACATAAAGACGTTGGTGCAACATGTTTGGTCATTGCTGACTCGGATATCAGAAGCAGATTCAGGCTTGGATCTGGTGGTGTAACGCTGTTGACTCATTTGTCAATCCACTGATTTCACTGGCCAATGTAGCCTATATTTAAATTAACTTATCCAGAAAAAAAAATCTTGATGTTGTTCTTAAGGAAAAATGGAAGAACTATTTCTGCAATAGTAAAAAGGTCATAAAGATACCTTTCCCCTGCTCACCAGGAGCCTGAGTTAACAGGTGACTCCCAGCCTCTGAAAAGGAAATTCCTGTAAAAAAATACTGAAAGCTACAGAAGGGTGCATGGTAAACTATGTGCCCCAAAATGCAGGGACCAAGTGAGGCAGATGGGAAGTTGTTTTAACAAGGGGATGCCAATCAGGAAACATGATATGACACTTGATGTGAATTTCTCGGGAAATTATTTACTTAAACTACTGGGCAATTAAACAAAAAGTACCAATGAAAGAAATCCTACATCCTGTTTATCAAAACTTGGTAACTGAAGTAAAAATACTGCCTCCTTGTCAGTGCTGTAGCCCTAATGACAGTGAAGAAATAGCTGATAGCACATGCTGTCATTCAATTTCTTAAGGCAAAAATGCAGCCTAGGATGGGACCTGATGAAGTGGTTTTACTGAACAACCACAGTCAGAGATTGTTGCTGAAAAGAATATAGCAGAAGAGATTTCTGCAAGCAGACAATATTAACATATCATTTGTAAAAAATCCTGTAAGTGGAAGTGAGAGTTCCTTACAGTGGTTTGGTGAATTAATTGGAGATCCCCAAGGGGGAAGATCTATAACATACACCTGACTAAAATTAAGGGCAATGGCAAAGTACAAACATACTGAATCAGAACATGATCATGGTCTCTTACTTGGTTATCAATATACTACTAACATTGATTGATTGCTTGCTTTTGGGAAGTATTTGTAACCACTGACCTCCCCAGCCACACCATTTAGGAGAAAAGGAGGGTCTAGTCTATTTCATTTCCCCCCTTGACTTATCACAAGTCAAGTTAAGGCCATTTGGCTGAGTTATTAAATTCCAGGTCATGTTTAAAAGAATAGTATCTTTCCATTGCAGCAGTTCATAAGCTCTGTAAAGGTGTAAAGGTACAGAACTGGCACAGTTGAGTCAACCAACCAAACCCCATCCTGCTGTATTTCTCTGCTCTCACCACCAATTCTATTCATCAATGGCTATGATGATAGGCAACATTTCAATCAAGGATAGACTTTCTTAAGACTTCTAGCAAATTCAGTCCAGAGAAAAAAAAATGTAAATCCTGTAAAATAATGTAAAATAAATAGCTAATCCTGGAATGCTTCAGACACTCAGAAGCTTTACCCATCCATCCATTTTCAGACTGTAAAAGAACTTGAGTGTTGGTCTTTGGCACCTGTGTCACAATCTGTGGAACCCCATATTTCCTGAGAAGTCCAGCGTGTGTCACATGGAGCACTTCTGTGCCTGCCACAAAGCATTAGGACAAGGTAATGATGATACCATTACCACATATCTCTAGAGATCTTTACATTCTCCGTTTTCTTAAGTAATGAATATTCATTCGGTTTTAAATGAATATTTATAAGGTGTTAAAAAATGGTTGGCCTTGATTTATTTAGTTCAGCCGAATTCGAAAACATCACTGGCCAAATACCGCCAGCAGAGTATTATGGTTGCCAGCATTAAGGAGGTTCAATGGTATCGGTAGAAAGCAATTAGCTATCTATTTTAAAAGCAGAGACTGCAGGTGAGACAGTAATTTGTCTCTCGCCATGCCTGCACCATCCGAGCTACAGGAACGTTTGGGCGTTGTGCAAATCTTCCCTTTGGCCGGAAGATGTCACTTTGTCACCGTTGTTTGCAGATTTGGGACGAGCCGCTGTCGGTCCGCAGAGCCTCGCAGTGCCCAGAGCCCCGCGACTTGAGAGCCTCGGCCGCAGAGGGATGCCCGGGATGTCCTGAGAAGCGGGATGCCCTGAGCAAGGGATACCCTGAGCACCAGGATACCCTGAGCACCACGATACCCTGAGCACCGCCATGTCCTGATAGCCGGGATACCCTGAGCACAGGGATGTCCTGAGCACCGGGATGTCCTGAGCACAGGGATACCCTAAGCACCGGGATGCCCTGATCAAGGGATACCCTAAGCACAGGGATACCCTGAGCACAGGGATACCCTGAGCACAGGGATACTGTGAGCATAGGGGTGTCCTGAACACCGTGGATTCAGCCACCAACCTGAGGCACCCAGCTGGGCCTCCCGGCTGCAAAGACAAAATGGCACTCATACTGCAAGTGTGCCCATCATTCCCATTTTTGATGCTTTTAATGGATGTTACTGTTTTCTATCTGAGGATTAGGTAATATTCCTAAATTTCTGAACCTGTTTTATCAGTCAGTTTTCTTTCTGCCAGCATTTGGCAACGTGTGTCACAGGAGATAGGACTGGTTTCTCCCAATGAATTAAGTTACTTAAATTTCTGAACTATTTGGGATTTTTTTAAACTACAAGAGACAGTGCTGCTTCTGACAACTAACATATGGTAGGGAAGTGTGAGACCACAGGCAGCAATGTTACTGAGAAACAAATGGGAGGATAAGGAAGAACAGCAGTGGATTCTCAGACCTGATATTTTCTTTCCTAATGCTGGTCACTTTAGTCAGCCTCCCAGCCTAGACATCTGTTTATCCTAGTCCATCTGGTTTCACGAAGAGGTGCGTCCAGTAGCAGCTCCGAATTAACGTAGCCATAAGTCTGCCCTCTATCCGTGAAGCACCCTGAGCTAAAGGACTCCACCTCGCTCAGCATCACAGTAAATTGCTGGAAGATCGCACTAGGATGAATCTGGACCACCTCTTCTTCACTGGCTTTTTTCAACAAGGAAGAACATGGATCAAATGCTTGAAGTATTGATTTATATAAGTTGTAAAAGGTATAGATCTCTTTTTCACTGGCAAGGCTCTACTTGTTTCCACAAGAATCCACAGCATCACAGATTTTATTTCAAAGAAACACTCTGTGAGTAGCAGATCTGTGCAAACATCCTTGCAAATGTTCTGTAGAGTAGCAGTTTTTAGATAATCACCTTCTGCACAGCCTTCACACACTCTCCCTGTCAGATCCTATTAGAATCACTGTGAATTACACTACTATGTTATTCCAGCATTATAACTCACTGTTGTCAACCATGTCAGTTCATAATGTGCTGTGCCAGTACAAAAGACACGACCTTCCAGAATGGGCTTAATGAAGCATTCAGCAAGCACAATAATTCTATAAAAGTAGAAATATTTAACATATATAATATATGCAGAAAATCACTGCTTGGTGTGCTTTCACTTGCTATGATGCATCACAAAACATCTCCCTAAACAAAATATCTCCCTATGTTTCAATTTAGGAACAACAATAAAGTTCATTGAGTATGTTTGATCCTTTGCACTGTGATAGAAAGAGTGGCAGATTCTTTCTCTAACTCATACCTATATTAAAAAGACATCAGGGAGTTCTTGAAATTCACTATTTATCTTAAATAATGCTTTATGGAAATCATAAAAAGTGCTTAAAAAATAAAAGGAAAGCTTGCTCTTATGCATTATACTAAATACTAGATTCTCATTACTTTTCTGGAGAGAATGAGGATATCCATTTTATAAGGTACAATAGGTCAAATCAAAAAATACCATCAGCATACTCAAAATGTATTTAGAGCCCAGAGCACCCCACGAGGGAGGCTGTAAACTGAGAATGCCAGAAGTTCTTGAGGAGATCTCAGGAGGTTCTTCATTTCTGAGAAAGATAGAAGCTCCAAGGGGCTGCCAAAATGTGGCCACTTTGCAGCTGTCTGAGTTCACTGGAAAATGGGCTGTTACTGTGTGCACAGTGCCTGGCTTTGCTGACAACTGGGCAACATCATTATACCAATGTATATCATGTGAACTATATACATTTTCTAGTTTGTTGATTAAGAACATGGTATTTGAAATATCATTATGTCATTCTATATCGTGTGAACAGGATATATTTCCTGCTGCATTGACTAAGCTTGTGTTATTATTTGAAATAAATCTTGATTATTTTAGCTTTATTTGGGCTTTTTTTTTAGTCTTCAGCATCTCTAGTTGTAAAATATTTATGGATATTTTTTCTGAAGTTTACTTTATCTGCTTTTTTCTCAGTACCTTGAGGGACAATTCCTTTCCTATGAAGATCTTTAACACCATGTCTGAATTTCTGGAAGAAATGAAGACACAGTGTGTCTAATTTTTTTTGAATACAGCTTTTGATTTGGTTTGGGATGGATATCCTGGTGAAAGGTCAAAATATATTCTTTTCTGGCAAGGAATGGAAAATCTCTGCCAGCATCTTTTCCTCTCCTCCCTCCTATTACAAACCCTCTTTTAGCAATCTCATTAGAGAAGAAAAAAAAAAAAAAAAAAAAAAAAAAAAAAAAGAAGAGAGAG
>WEKY01051473.1:18362-33612 GCA_013390045.1 Picathartes gymnocephalus
ATAACTGTGTGAATTGTTTTGTAAGTACTCTCATCTGTTTCATCCATAGCTCCCTTCTCTTAGCTTATTAAGCTATTTATTTATAATAAAGGAGAAAATATATTTAATATATAAATATAATTCATATATATTTAAATCTATCTATGTTGTTCTATATCACTGGAACAAGATTTTAGTAATCTACTTGGCTATCTTTCTGGGAACAAAGTTGTCTTCTAAACCATTTCATGAAAATTTCAATAGATTATGTATTTCTGACATCAAGTTTCCTTAACATCTCAAAGCAATTGCCAAAGCACAGAGAATAACTTAACTTTTGCATGTACAGGTTATGGAAACTTCTTCACATGTGAATGCACACACATGAACACAGATACATACAAATCACCAGCAGACCTCTAATTCAGTCAGCAAAACTATGCTGATTTAGTCATGAAAATGTAGAAGACACATGCCAAATATAAAAATTCATTGCCTCTGTACAGAGGGCAAAAACCTCAAACATGCACTGCGTACTGGGCATTTTCCAAGCTTCCTGAAGGAAAGATACCAAGGATAAATTGGCCGATCTAATTTATTAAATGCTGTGATAATGTTTATTCCCAATCCATGCTTAGAAGTGCAATATCCTGAAGTTATATGCTATACAGACATATATGTGAAGTCAAAACAAGGGCTGGGTGACTGCTTTACTCTTCCAATGCAGTTTCCTCTGTGCAATATAGAGCAGAGTAAGGGAACAATTTGTGAGGAATCACAAATCTTTCTGCAAGCATGTTACCATCTTTCCAGTGTCTGCAATGAATCATGTAAAGAGCTGCCACTCATGCCGAGTATCACTCCACAGTCTAATTCCCTCTATACTGCAGAACTCACACAATGTAGAAGCAACCTTAGTGGAGAGCCCACTGGAGAGTGGGCACGGGTGAAGGCCAGTTGGCAAGATTTTCACCCATGGAAGTGGTCACTGACTCCAGAGGTGGTGCATCTGCAATTCCCCACCATCCTCCAGATGGCCAGCACCTACAGCCTTTGACAAACCAAAGGCTTGTTCCAAATGGCCACTCCTGTGCATAACCAGCACGTCTCTCTGCACTAACTCATGCACTGCTGGAACCCTTAGAAGAAAGACTGTTTGGGACTGCTATTCATCTAGTAAAGCAAGGTTGCTGGACATAAACAATTGAGGTTTCACTTTTTTTTAACTAAGAAGTGTGACAGCACTTTTGGCTGCCTGCTAAGGACTAGATGTTCTTGTTTTCAGCACAACTTCACCAGATTTAAATTATGGTAAATTATCTATTGTATGCAAGTTTTGTATCTGCTCCCAGACATACACCACTCCTTGGAATATGTTTACTTAAACAGCTCCTGGGAACACTTTGGAAGGTAATGAAATAACCATTCCATGCACATGAAGAAGCTGATCACATAAGAAGCTGATCAGGACTGGTGCTGTTGTATAAAACCACCTGGAAATCAAGTTCCAAGCTACCTCTTCCCTTCCCACCACCCCTTCCAGTGAGAAAGGGACAAAAAGGCAGAGATTACAGGTTGAGATAACAATTTACTAGAACAGCAATGAGATGAGGAAAATAAAGAGTAATACCAACAATACTAATAAAAACAGCATATAAAATAGTGTAACTACATGCAAAAAATGGCTATAGAAGTCCAACCCACCCATTGTTACTGTGGCCAGTGACATGTGGCTTTTCGAGAAAAGGGAGAAAATGGCAGATGCTGTCTTTTTGTCAGCTGAAATCTTTTTTCCCCAAACCCAAGGCAGTGAAAAGCAAGGACTGACAAACCTCCAAGCTGGATCATCCACACCATGCCACCCCATCACTGAGATCTCTGCTTTGCTCCCCTTGAAAAAAGGAGCAAAATGTCATTGGCTCTGTGTCACATTCATTTTTCTTCTACCCAAAGTCGTGTCCTATATTATGGTATTGAATAACAAACTAAACATGCCCGTTCTGCTGCAGGCTCTATGCCCCTCACAGCAACTGCAAGGGAATTAACTCTGTCCTATCTGAAACCAGGACAACCCATCAGCAAGGATTCACAAAGTAGTCCTGCTTGCCCAGCCTGATAACCTGTGATGAAATGTCAGACTTGGCAGAAATGGGGAGACCAGCAGATATTTCCCACTTGACTACCAGGACTTCATTGTTTCTAACACTGTCTCCCATAAAATCCTCACAGAGAAGCTGCTGAAGCCTGGGCTAGGTGAACAGACAGCAGGGTGGGTTGAATGGACAGGCCCAGAGGATTGTGATCAGTGTCATGAAGTTTAGCTGGAGGCCAGTAACTAGAAGTGTCTCTCAGGAGCTCATACTGGGTCTGATGCCATTCCATATCTTCATCAATGACCTGGATGAAGGAGCAGAAGGAGCAAGGCTGCTGATGATATAAAACTGGGAGAAGTGGCTGATAACACAGAGGATTGTGGTGCCATCCAGAGGGACCTTGACAGGCTGGAGAAAGGGGCTGACAGAAACATCAATAAATACAACAAAATTCAGTGCAAAGTCCTACAACCAAGAGAGAACAATTCCAGGCACTCTTATGCAATGTATAAGGCACAGTCCCCAGACATGGTATATCTGGAAATATTTATTAAAAGTGTACATCTCTTTTATAATATTTTCACTGTCAGGTTAGAATAGGGTGAGCCTGGATAGCCAATGGTATAAATGTTCAGATGTCTGTTAACCAATAATATATATATGAACAATCCCCTAATAGGAACATCAGCTTTTTCCCCCTAAGACAAGTGCTTGTATAACAACTTTTTCTACAAAACTACTGTTCTTGTGCTACTTGTTACATTTTAGAAACATTGTTACATCTTTCCTGCCTCGACTGAATAGTCCTTTCTTTCCTAACTAAAAGCTCTTTTTGTTCTTCCCCTACACTCCTATATTATAGGGACCTAACAGCTGGAAAATTACTGTTCAGGAAAGTACCTGGTGGGCACAAAGTTAAACAGAAGCCATAAATATTAAAGCAATGCTTGTAAGTTTGCATGAGAGGAAGCGAAGGCATTTCAGCTTACTGAGTTATAAGAGAACACACAGAGGAAGATGAAAGGGAAAGAGTTTTGAGGTATTGAAGGGCAGCTGACATTAAAATCTAATTTTTATGAGCTTTCCAAAGAGCACAAGATCCCACCAGTAGCCTATCTTCTTCAGTCACACAGTAGTATTTCCTCACTCAGTGACCAATGTGTCGCATAGGAAATGTGTGAAGTCATGTTCAGAGAATTAAGTCAATGGATATGCAGATAATGAATACTACCTTTCTAGGCTCTACAGAATATCTTATTTTTTGTGTTTCTGTGGGTTTCGTTTTTGTTTGTTTGTTTGTTTCTTCTTTTGGTGTTTTTGTTTGTTTGGTTGGTTGGTTTTTGTTTGGTTTGGTTTGGG
Source organism: Picathartes gymnocephalus (assembly GCA_013390045.1). Classification (NCBI taxonomy): domain Eukaryota; kingdom Metazoa; phylum Chordata; class Aves; order Passeriformes; family Picathartidae; genus Picathartes; species Picathartes gymnocephalus. Next base: position 21,794 of record WEKY01051473.1, read on the forward strand.
TTTGTTTGTTTGTTTGTTTTTGTTTTGTTTTGGTTTTTCGTGATATGGTTCTTCAACATATGGAAACCATGCTTCCTTCATTGTTGTTTTTATGTTTCACCCTGTCTTCTGAGAATAACCCCCAATTTTGTTGTCAGAGTTACTGTAAGTAAGCTAGGTAAGATCTAATTTTATTTGTCCAAAACCATTAGCTGTATGCAATTTTTTAATTGAAAGTTTGCCAGTTCCCAATTAAAACAGAAAGTAAAAGTTTCCTGACAAAAATCAGATTATGTATTTGGTCAGTACCAAAACCTGATCTTATATATTTCTATATTTCTCGTATTTTCTACCTTACATCCTAAAACAAAGTGAAAGTCTTTGGACACCTATGAAAAGAACATAGAATCTGATTTCTTGGGCATAAAAAGAAAGATAATTTGGTAAGGGATATTGCTGCCTCCTAATCAAATGAATCCCCATACGGACACCTGGGGGCAGTAAGTCTTCACTAGCTGTCTTTCTAACTTACACTTCTTACTTTCTCAAAGCAAGACAAACAAAAAAACCTTAAAAAAGAAATGGATAAGTTTCCAATAGTCATTTTACAGACAGGATACAGAGTTTGCAGCAATCCCAGATGCAACGACAGTTTGGAAGTAGAGGTGATTTAGAGCTGCCCTGCAGAGAAAGATTTGGCAGTGATGTTTGATGAAAATCTCAACATGAGTTTGCAATGTGCACTTGCCGGCCTGGGCTGCACCAAAAGGATTGTAGCTAGCAGGTGAAAGGACTCTTCTACTTTAAAACCATTACTCTTTGTTCTATTTAAACAGGCCCTGATAAAAACTGTGTCCTCATCTTTCTTACCAGTCCCCTTTAAGTATTGAAAGGCCTCAGTGAGGTGTCCCTGGACCCTTCTCTTTTCCAGGCTGAAAACCCCAACTTTCTCAGCCTTTCCTCAGAGGCCCAGCCCCTCAGAGGTGTTCCAGCCCTCTGGTGGTCTCTGGACTCCTCTAGACCCACTCTAAAAGTCCACATCCTTCATGTGTTGGAGGGCCCAGGGCTGAATGCATTAATCCAGGTGACGTCTCATGAGAGCAAAGGAGAGCAGCAGAATTACCTCCCTCAACCTTTTGGCCACACTGCTTCTGATGCAGCCCAGAACAGACAATGATAAATGAAACGTAGGGAAAAAAAAAAAAAAAAAAGAAAGAGGAAAGTCTAAAGACAATTCATCATTGGAGATAGCTGAAACACATCTGAACAAGGCCCTTAGTAAGATACATAGTAAGATGAGGAAGTACATCCTGCTGTAAGCAAGGGCTGGACTAGATGGCTGTGAATGAACTATCAGTTCTCTGATCATTATAATGTGAACATGCTATCATAGCACAGATGATTAAAAAAATGTTAAGATCTGAAGGTTATTCTGGTCACAACTTTATTAAAAGACATTGTTGAGAATGTTGCCGGGTCTTGAAATAACTCCTCAAACACTTCAACAATATAAACTTATTCTGTGTAAAGCACTGACCACTGTCAGTCTGGATAACAGTTCTGCAAATGTTGCCAGAACCCTGGAGACAGTGAGTGGCAGAGGAGCCACTGTGAAACTGCCAGCAGAAAGGGCCAGAAGTATCCAACACTGTAGGAACAGGAGCACAGCCTCCAGGAGGGACATGAAGGTCCTCCTCAGTTCCACACAACTTCAGGCACATGTAGATACTATGTCTTCTGCTCTGGGGTCTCCAGTTCAGGAAAGACAGTGCCAGGATTAAGGGAGCCCAGCAGAGGCCCACCAGGATGCTGAGGGAATTAGACCATGCTCTGCAAGGAGAGCCGAAGGATTGGAGCCAGTTCTGCCTGGAGACAAAGGGCTTTGGTGGATGTTCAGATTAGCCATCTCCTATCTATAACCTTGCATGGTGGGAAGGCAAGGCCAAACTCTCAACATGACAGACAGAGGGCAAATGTTGAAACAGCACAGCTTCAGGTTGGACATAAAGGAAAACTATTTTTTCCCAAAGGGGACAGGCCAGAGTGGCGCAGGCTGCCCAGAGGCTGTGCAATCTTCCTCCTTGGAGATTTTCAACACCATCACAACAACATCCCTCCATAACATTTGTGCAACTCCAAATACTCTTGCCCCACATCCTGTAAATTCTCCTCCAGATCTGGATGGAGTGACACCTGTCAGCCTAAAATAGCCCTGTACAGAATTTTTGTGGCTGATCCATCCTAGCTCTGAAGAAAAGGGTGTCCAGATCCTGCTGGACACCAAGTTGAACATAAGCCAGAAATGTGGTCTTGCCTCAAACAAGGCTAGCTGTATCCTGGGGTGGATTAGGAGGATTGCTGCCAGCAGGCCAAAGAAGATTATATTTCACCTCTCCTCAGTATGGGTGAGGGCACCACTGAAGCACCAGGGCCAGTTTTGGGATATTCAGTACCAGAGAGAAATGTACATTTTGGAGATGAACTCTGAAGGAGGGTCACTAAGATGGTAAAGGGAATGGAAAATCTCCCATAATGGAAAAAGCTGAGAGAGCTCAAACTTCTCAACCTAGAAGTTTTGGGAGAATTCCATGGAACTGAAGGGAGGGTTCAAAGACTCTGGAGCCAGACTCTTTCCTCTGCTGTGCACTAAGATGTGGTGGACACAAACTGAAACACAGAAGGGTTCTCCTGAACAGAAGGAAATCTTTTTTTCCCTGTGAGCATGAATGAGCATGGAAACGGGTTGCTCAGGAACGTTGTGGTGTCTTCATCCTTGAAAGTCCTCAAAAGTTGTCCAAACAAGCTGTCTCAGAAGACTCTGACACGAACTTCTGTTAAGCCAAGGTACTGTTGCAAGCATTTCTAAACCAGCAAGACCTTGGAATTAGTGCCAAGGGAGGAGTCCCAGCCCCTCTTTTATATGCATAATACACCCTATCTCTGCAGGACAGCTGGCAGGAACTAAGAATCAAGGCCTCAGGGAGGACAAGTGAGAACAAGATGACATCATAAGTCCATCAAACAAGTGAGAAGCGGAGGTGAATGGCACAACAAATTCCCCAAACAAGGAGATAATAACAACAACAAATGGTTGAGAAGGCCAAAGAAGAATTTTGCATGAACTTTTGTGCTAACCTTTAGTCATTAGCTCAGTAAAATGCATGCCCCAAGGCAGTAGTGGTCTTTTACTCACTGTTGGTCTCTCACAGTTTGAGGTGTACAAAAGTAAGTAGCTGGCAGGCTAAGGGTGTGCTGGCTCTGTGGATTCCCCACAGGCTGGTAAGAGACTGGAACAGTTCCCTCGTAAGGAAAGGCTGAGAGTTTGCTTCTGCTCAGGCTCCAGAAGGGATGGCTGAGAGGGAACCTCATCAATGCCTGTCCGTATCTGAAAAGATCATGTCAAAAGGATGCAGCCAGGCTCTGCTCGGTGGTGCCAAGGAACGGGACAAGAGGCAACAGGCAGAAGCTGGAACACAGGAAGTCACAACTGGACACAACAAAGAACTTGTCTACTGTGTGGATTAACACACATTGGAACAGGTTGCCCAGAGCAGTAATGAAGTCTCCCTCATCAGAACTTTTCAAAAGCTGCCTGGACCCAATCCTGAATTACATGCTCTAGGGGATTGGCTTGAGCAGGGAGGTTACACTTAATGACTTCCAACCTTATCTTATCCATTCTGTGTAGCAAAGTTCCAGAGCCCAGGAATTGGACTGTATGCTGGAATCAAGACTGCCATGGAAGCATAACAGCTTTGTGCTGTGGGCTGGAGCTGTGAAGGAAACACAGGTGCAGCACCTGTAAGCTTGTGTTCAAGGGAAGCCTGAAAAAACAATTGTTAAGGTGTACTCAGTGGCAAATTCAAAGGAACCAGCTGTGGTAGTCATGTCCTCACTAGAACCTGCACCCAGCTGCAGAGGTACTGAGTTGCCCTAAGCATAAATATTCACAGCAGTTTCAGTAAAAGCAACCCACAAATCATCAAAACATGTCTTCCTTACAAATCATCATCATGAGATGTAAACTGTCCAGCCCATTTGATCTCAAACATTTTGTGTTTCTCTAATTCCATATTTGAGGAAACACAGACCTTCTCTGACCTTATTCAGAGATGTCTCTCAGAGCCAGACATGCTCTCTCTCTCCTTGCCCACAGTTGCTCCATCTTTAATATTTTGCTTACAGATTTAGTTAGGGCTGTGTCTACTTGAAGTACTGTTAGACAGCAAAGCTCATTTCATACCTGATTCTGTCACGGCGTCCCATTTGTGGGCTGGAGTAACGAAATTGTTACATATAGTGAACAGTGTAATGACTGCTGAATGTGTCATCTGACTGATTCTCAGATTTCAGAGATGGTTTCAGACACTGAAAAATCAGGGTGACGAAAGACAGAGAACAGTTTCTGATACCTGGTTGGTAGACATGATAGCTGATGGTGGCATTCATTAATGGTGTTCAGCATTATGATACTCCTACTCAACTTCCTTCTGACTTCCTTCCACATTCACTTGCAAGATAAATAGTAAGGAAGAGAGAAGTCTGTGGAGCTGTGCATCTAAAACCTGGATTATGGGGAATACTGGGATGGGGGAAGGTGAAGCTCACAGCCAGGGTAGCAATCAGGAGACAGAGATGAGTTGGAAGGGCAGCACAGAGCTGAAGGAGCTCCTGATGAGTGACAAATCCTGGCAACACAAGATTCCCAGGTCTGGGACCCCTAGCTGGTGTTTATAGATGGACTCAGAAGACGTGTTTGAAGTCTCCATCACAATACTTGGTTTTTCAATCATTAAAACAATATGGGGTATGGGAACTGCATCCAGATATTAAATGTGCATTTGTTATCTATTTTTGTTTCAGTTTACTTGTATCCCTTGGGAGATGCAGGAATATGTGCATACTTGATACAATTGATTTGTAAGGATTTGAATGAAAAAGCCTCCATTTCTCTGGGAAAAAAATGTAGATACACTACGTGACATGTTTTTTTCACCACTAAAGAAACTAACACTCATCTGCTTTTCATAGCAATGTATTCTGATTTGTGGAAGTGAATCAGCAAAAGGTATTGTGGGCGCTTTAAAATCAGAGACTGCTTCTTCCACGAATTAATTATCATCAAGCAGATGGTTCCGGAGAGGCTGTGGCGACCTTCGGACTGGAAGCTGGGCATTTTCAATTCGCTCTGCCCACCGTGCGCTCCCGTCCCCGCGCTCCCCTGCCGGCGGGAGCTGTAGCCGGACCCCCCTGCCCGGGCTGCGGCCTCCGCGGCTCGAGGGGCTCCGGTGGAACCCCAGCACCCCTAAGGGCTCCGGAGGAACCCCAGCATCCCGCGGGGCTCCGCAGGAACTCCAGCACCCCGCGGGGCTGCCGAGGAACTCCAGCACCGCTAAGGGCTCCGGAGGAACCCCAGCATCCCGCGGGGCTCCGCAGGAACTCCAGCACCCGGCGGGGCTCCGGAGGAACCCTAGCACCCAGAGGGGCTTCTGAGGAACCTCAGCACCCAGCGGGGCTGCCGAGGAACCCCAGCACCCCGCGGGGCTCCGCAGGAACCCCAGCACCCCGCGGGGCTGCCGGCCGACACCGACACCGCCGCGGTTCGGCCGGGGCGGGCGCGGAGCTGCCCGCACCTCCCTGGCGGAGCCACGGGGCAGCCTTGAAGTCGCCCTGCGAGCGGGCAGAGCCGGCCTGCGGGACCTGACCCCGCGGGGCCCGCAGCGTGCTCCGTAGCAGCCTTGTGGCGGGATACACTCAGCATCAGCTGCTCTCTGCACGCTTCCCAGGGGATGGCCTGCCCTTATTCCTAGGGGAATAAGGGATGGTGCATGTGGTGGCTTGCTGAACACCTCCCGGGCTGTTAGCCACAGTCGCTGTCTCCATCAGGCCACATCGTGCCCTGTTCCACCGTGGAGTGTGATTCCTTCATATTTTGTAAGTCGTTGGATGGATATGCTAAGTTAGACGTCCTCTTCTCTCCTCCTCAAGGAGGAAATGAACCCTCTCCAGCTATTTCCTTAGTGTTTTTTCCCTGTCAAATGATTCCACCTAGGTGACCTGCAGTCCCTAGGAATCAGTTCAGCAGCAAACTAATGGGAAAGGCTGTGTGCCTTGTTTCCCTGTAATTCTTGAAAAGCCTTATCCAAGTCTGGTGACAGCTCAATTGTTCCACTTTCTGGCTGTCCTGCCTGCTCATATGCTTTTCCTGCTGGGTGGTGACTAAGGCAGTCCCCAATACCACAGAGACTGATGCTTTTCCTGTTCCCCACCCTAGCTTCACTCAGTAGCTAAGATGGTACTCCAGGCACTGCCTGTGAATCATGGCAGTTGCTATGGGCCAGAGTCATGACAAGGGGAGAAGCCAGGCACTGTAAGCCTCTAATCTCTCCACGAGAGGAGTGCAAGGCCTGTCACTGTAGGGAACCTCCTGGGGAGACCCTAGCAAAACCTACAAGTACTCTTGCTCCTTGGGAGGTGGGTCTTCTCAGAGAAGGGGTTGTGCTAAGGCCCCCTCGATTAGTTTTAGCTCAAAAAATGGTATCCTGTCCTTGATGCCAATCTAAAATTTTGGGTCTGGTGTGGGCAGTCCTGGGCCGCAGTCTCTGAGATAGCTGACCTTCGGGACATCTTTGGGTGAAATTATGGCAGAACCATGCCAGATGATCACTTAGAAAGTTTTATTTATTGCAACAATTATTTCAACTTTTAAACCTCATGATAGGTTGAACAGCCTCTGGCAGCAGTTCTTTACATTTTGAGCAGGCTGTGGGAGCATAGGTTTAAACCTTTCTGAACAGCACGTGGCAGTAGTGATTTTGGAAGAGGCTGTAGCAGCAGCAATTCAAACTTTGAACTTCATGTGTATTAGCCTGAACAGTCCATGGCAGCAGAAATTTAAACTCTAAGGAGAGGAAGAAGGAAAAATAGGAAAACAGAGATAAAGACCTGGGTCACCACCCAGGGTTCCAGCATCATCTCTGGTGTGGTTCCTGTGGATGAGGGGTGCAAGGATGGTGGGTGGACACACAGCACCTCTCAGTTCTGCTATTTGTAGAACAGTCCTTACATACACACATTTTGTTATTCTGGAACATTTTAAAAGGAGGCTGGGGAGTCTCTTGGTTTCAATTCTCTTCCCCCAGTCAGACACACTAATGCAATCCTGTTTCAAACTTGTTTTTTGAGATAGTTACCCAAGATAAGGAATGTGGTGCCAGAAAAGTGTTATCCTGCCTCTGCAAGACCATCCTTTCTAACTGTACTTTCCCTCACTGGCATAGTAACATTCCTGTTCTCCTCTGATAAGTGTCTGACACTACAGTAACCCTTTCAGGTTTTAAGTCTGTCACACAGGGCAAGGTGATGAGGGCCATGTGACAATGGCAGAAATCATGGGAAACAGAGACTTACTCCACTTGGGGCCATTGTGACCATCAAAGGGCAGCAGCTGAGAGGCAGCCCCTGTGGGATATCACTACTGAGCCCCTGTGACTGCCCATGACCTCACAGCTCTTTAGCAGCCCTTGCTACTGTCCTGGCACATTGTCCTTGGGCCTTCTTTGGGCACACTCACAGTGTGCACACCTGAGCAAGACCCTGGTCTTGCACTTGAATCTTGGCTTTGGGGGGATCAGCAACTCTGGGTGCTGAGTTAAGGCCAGCCCTTCCTGCTGTAGGTCCCACACAGCAGCTGTCCCAGAGCTACAAGCCCTATTGAAGGCAGAGAGCAAATTCCTCTCTCTTCACAGAGCACCTCCTCCTTCAGGAAGGGTCCTGCCAGCTAAAGTTGTAGTGGTTGTCTGGAAGCTGGGGAATGAGATTTGGGGACTGGAATCAGTTTTAAGGGTGTCTGGAGGAGCCAAAGGGGCAGATGAGGGAGCAGCCCTTGGTATTGTCTGCCCCAGAGGGCTGCTGGTGCTGTGGCTGCTGGTCAGCTCTCAAGAAGGAAGGAGCCTTTGGGAGTCCTGGAACTCCCCATCCATCTCTTGTTTTGGTTCTTCCTACTTTCCCCTTCAGCATCGTGTAAGCTTAGTGTATGGTACGTCTGTCCTTGCAAGTCATGGTGTCAGTAGCTGAGGAAGCTCTGGAGGAGTGTCCTCTGCCATGACAGCCAGCAGGAGCCAGCTGGAGCAGGCACAACAGTCACAGGCATCAGAAGATGACCCATGCCCCATCTGCCTGGCAGAGATGACCAGTGCAGCCTGCTTGGCCTTGTGCTTCCATCACTTCTGCTTTGGCTGTGGCCAGTGATGGCCCATGACAAGAGCTGGGTGCCCACTCTGCAGGCTGTCTTTCGATTGCACCCAGCAGGTGCTACCATCAGATGACAAGGAAGAAGAGGACAGAACTTGCTTTTCCATCTGCCACCAGAGGAATGGAGCCAGGGAGAGGTCCCACATGAGATCCCCTAAGCAGCACTAGGGCCTGTGCAGGTATGTCATGAGCAAGAGCATCCCAGCTCAGGGGAGGAGCCCTGGGAGGAGCAGCCAAGCACTGAGTGGTGTCAGACCTGCAGGCTCCTCAGGCACCACTGCCCAGAAGGCATCTGTGCCCAGGATTTCCTGGCACAAAGGCCCCCAAGCACAGGGAAACCTCTGGTCAGCCCTGGGGGCAGAGCACGTGTCCACATTGTTATGTTGGCACTGCCTCCACAGCACATCCAGGCCTCCTTTTGGAGAGCCCAATAAATACACTGTAGCTCTTCACAGAGTGGATTTTTCACCTTCCTCAATGTAAGTGGTCAAGGAGAGCAGGCATTTCTTGTTCCATCCTCCCCTTTCTTAGTACCTGGGCCACATAATCCAAGCCTTTGAACAGCAGCTGGGCTGATGGTCCTGAAATCCTGCTTCTCTAGAGGCCACATCATTGCCCAGCTGATAGCCCTTGGGTCATCCTGCTGGTTGCTGTGCACTCAAACAGCCCCTACCATCCTCTACACACACCTCTCTGAGCCTTTCTGTGACACTTCTCTACAACAGCAGGCCCTATTCCTGAAACCCCTAGTCTCATCACTGGCTCCTAAAGTCCATTCCAGGGAAATGAGTCCCTTTTGATTAAGCCCCTTAACTTGGTTTGATCCCTGTCAAAGAAAGACAGCTTCAGACCACAATTGTCCTGGATGCCATTCAAGCAAAGCACATTTTTTCCACAGGCCTAATGCGTGGAGTAGTTAGGTTTGGTTAGCAGCCCTCATGAGTTTTGCACCAGGAGGGACCAGTATGTTATGACCACTGTAAGAAATTATTCTGAAAAGGTTCATTCAGATGTCTGTCCAGTATTGCTACCACTATGAAGAAGAGAGTGGTAGCAATGGTTTTTATTCCTCTTACATAGAACTAATGTTGGCCATTCATCACAGAGTTGGCCAGTTTAGGAGCCTCCTAAAGGATGGAGGAGAATGGTTCCTTTTCAGATGGTAGTAGAACAGAAGAAGAAAGCCATGAACATTTTTAAAGTCCTGTGAGCCTGTAGCTGGTGCAGAGCCTGTGGACTGTGGAGTAGAGTGTAAATAGCCAGACCTCATGGGAGGAGGTTGTGTACAACCAGAGAGAAAAGAGCAGAACTTGGAAAAAAAGAAAGCCCATGAGTTGCTTAAAACCTTGACAGAAATCAAGTATTTGCCCTGCAAGGACATAATGGGCAGTGGGGAAGTTATTTATAATCTCATTTGATTTCTCTTCTCATTTACTCTCTTTGAATTTTCTTTATGCCCTCTCTATAACAAAAGCTAATGAATTTAATTTATGATCTAATAAAGACTCTCTGCTTTTCTATGCTTGTTCATTTTCTTTGGGGAGGTCATTAGAAGAACACAGAGGCAGATCTAACTCATAGCACTGTTGACTGTGGGAGATTGGACACAATGTGCAAATATATTCAGGCCAGTTCTCTCAGATGTTGCTATCTCAGCTCAAGCACCTGGTAATTTGTAGATAAACTATGGATTTTTTTCTGGCAACTCCAAGTCCAGTTGCATTAGGATTTAAAGTTGCTTTTTGTGAGAATTTTCTGAGTATTTTTATAAAGTGCAAGTCTGTCCTTTTTTTTAATTTTCCACAAAAAAGAAAAGTGACTTCTCTGTAATATTGAAAACTCTCTTGACTGCAGAATCTATGATAATTTCTCAGATTTTCTGAGATATAAATTTCTCCTGGAAAAGGAAATGACTAAGGCTGAACTACTGAGATTCAGTAGTTCAGAGAATTGTCTGCTGATTTCCAGAGATGCCTTGTGACACAGTCATGGGCAAAGAAGTCACTTTAACCTTTGGTTTGGTTTGGAAATTAATGATACATCCCAATTGTTTTGGTGTATTAGGAAGAAAAATCTCTTCGTTTATTATAAGGTAATCAGATAATTTTCAAAGAACACATTAGAAACCACTCAAAGAAGGATGTTTCTTCTACAATGCAATTTAGAAGGTGCAAAATTATTATGTCCTAATGCTGCATGTCAGACAATGGAATAGACTAGTTGCCTCCTTCAGGGAGCAGGACTGCTCTTTGTAGCACCATAACATAGTGTTCCTTTATGAATAAGGACTGCCAGAAATACAATATTTCACATTATATGTCCACACATAGACCCAAGGAGCTGATCTATTTTCCTTTAATAATTTTAAATTTTTATGAACTTTAACCCCATGAGGGTTTTGAGAGAGAAAGCATCTAAAAATATTCCAATTTGATAGATAGCAACAACATATAGATCTACCTGTATGTCTCTCATATTTCCAGGAAATTTGAATTCCTTTCTCAGTCCTCTCTGTCCTGGGTCATTCTCCTTTGCAACCCACCAAGGGCTTCAAACTGACATCAACACCATGTTTCCATATAGAAGCCTTTTTTTTTTTTTGCAGACCCAATCTTGGGTTTCTTGGTATTATCCTCCTTTTGTCATCTAATAACAATGCAACTCATGAAGTTTTTATCTGCTGCTTCCATGTGATAGCTGATCTATACCTTTATGAGCTGAAAATGAGTCTTCTGTTAGGACACGGTTTCCTTTTTGCTCTCTACTTGCACATAGGTGTTGCTATTGCTGTGGCTTGTCACCCTCAATTGAGTTCTATTCATATAAACCCCATGCTGTTTAATATTGCATACTATTTAGCAAGCCCTGTTTCTAATTTGGCAGCCCGGCAGTCTCAGAGCAGTCTCTTCTAAAAGACCACCTTAGGAGTAACTGCATATTTTCACAAAACAGAATGTGAGTCTCAGTGCATCACATGTCTTCCTCTGCCAGCGCGTTTCAAATGTATGCAAGTCATCACCACATACTAAAGATGGTACTTTTTTTCTGGGGGAAAGAAAGTTTCATGGTCTCATCTGTTTTCTCTGCAGGTACTTTAATTTTTATGAGGACTCCATACCTCCACTTTACTGTCACTCTAACTGTGGGAGTAGAGATAGTCAATTTTCTTAGACGAGGTGGCATATAGAACCAGATTCTCAGTGTCTGTACTGTTGTCCTGAAATCTTGTCAAATTCAAAGGAAAAAAGACATTTAGTATAAATGTAAGGCCACATCTCAGGTCAGAACCAGTTCATTATGAAGCAGACAAAAAACTGTCTCAGGAAATGGGATTAGAAAGTCTGAGATGACTCTTATACTACTTCTCATAGTGACAGAAAATTTACAGAGATAACAGGAACAAGAACAGAATATTTTCTTCCCTGCTCTTGTCTTAGAGGGTCATTTATTGTTTTCCACGACATTTCTTCAGCATGACAGTAGTGTCAGAAGTCCAGGCTGGAACTTAGAGACAGATCTACCTCCATCCTTTTTTAAAGCATTTTGAGTGTACTGAAAATGACTTAAACCTTAAAAAAAAAAAAAAA
>WEKY01051474.1:0-20668 GCA_013390045.1 Picathartes gymnocephalus
AACCATCACCCCCAAGTCTTTTTCTGCACGGCTGCTCTCAACCACTTCCCTGTTCATCCTGTGGGTGTGCTGGGATTGCCCTGACTCAGGTGTGAGACCTTGCACTTATTTTGTTGAACTTCATGGGGTTTGCATGGGCCCTCTCCAGTCTGTCCAGGTCCCTCTGGATGCTATCCCTTTCCCCCAGCAGGTGACTGCACCACACAGCTCAGTGTCATCAGTGAACTTGCTGAGAGTGCATTCGACCCCACTGTCCATGTCCCCTACAAAGATGTCACTCTGAAGCTTTTCACATTAGCTTCAGTGACATATCTTATTGGAACAACCCTGCTCTGAGCTAGGAATAATTTAACCTGGAAATGAGATCCTCCTACAAGGGCTTTGCATTGTGCAGTCATCCTCTGCGTGTTGCATTGAAGAGCAGAACAAGTCAAGTAAGAAAAGCCTCATCTATTATCAACTCCTTCACAAATTTATTTTAATGTTGTTTTTTTTGAGGGTGTTTTGGAGGGTGAATACTGATGAGCATGTCACAGATGCTTGCTAGTATAAATTAAGATCACACGAGGTCTAAAATGTTCCTCAGAAATTGAGCTTGCCAATAAGCCAGCGGAAGGCCTGTCTGAGCAGGAAAACAGTATGCAGTGTAGAGATTCACACAGGCTCCAAGTGAAACCAGAGGCAAACTATTCATGCTAACAGATTCTGTGCAGAACAATTTGGTTTATTAGCAAGTTTTCAATTTGAAGCATTAATTCCAGGCACTCACCTTCATCTACTGAGTTTATTCTGCTTAGCTCTAATTTTGTCCATGGGTAGTACACAGGCGGTGTTTGAGAATGCTGTTGTGTTCTTCCCTTCTGGGAAGAGAAAGAAATGTTTTTAAAGACCAAAATTTGCCACGTAAATTGGTCCAAAAATCACATACAACACATGTACACAATATCTTGCTGTTTCAACAGAAGAAAATTTTATACTGGGCTGTGCTAAAGAAAAATGCACTATCTTCCACAAAAACCTTCCACCCACAGGTATGCATTTTGCCAGACACTTGTAAGAGCCCAGTTTCACCACCAATTCCGAGTCCCACACTTTGAGTCAAGAGGGCCAGTTACTGCCCAGATAGCAGAAAAAGACTGATTGGAGGTCAAGAATGAGGAGGAGGTTATGAGGACATACTAAAGACTGGGGTTTTTTGACTGATGAAAAGACTGAGTGACTTTAATCCTTCAAATGAGTGTAAAATGTTGTTGGGAAGATGAAAGCCATGACTTACTCTTGCCCTACACCCATGGGGTAAAGAAGTCATAAGCTAGAACTGCAGCAAAACATGTCTAGGGTAGGACCGAGTTAAACTTTCTGAGGATTCAGCTAATTACACGTGGAATTACGTTTTCTATGGAGCTGGTACAATTTCCAGCAAAGGTGGTGGGAGATGAGTTTACACTTCCATCAGTGTGAATGATTTGGATCCTTTTGGACTGCCCCAAGGTGAGAAGTCTCCTGGGACAACTTCCAAGGCTGTGTGACATTTCTTTCGCAGCTTAGAGTATCCTCAGCAAGACCATGGTATCTGTCTTAGCTCAAGCTGAAGGGATGCTCATGATAACTATAACCACCACATGCATGGCCTTTCGTCTTATGTTGAACAATATATCCCTATGTATGAGATACTTAGTAAATTTTTTCTCTAAGGAGTTCCCTTGTTTAAACCTTTTCTCCTGTTGACTTAGACAACATGCCAAGTTAAGCGAAATCTCTGTCAAGTGTCTGTGAATAGTTGATTGAAGTAACTTGACAAGTTCAGCAATTGACATTATGGCTATAAGAAAGATATGTGTAGCTGAAAGAATTAAATTGCTATATTGTGATGATTTAAAACACTGGAAGGGTCTGTTTGCTTGTTTCCATGAAATTCAAATAGGTTTGTAATCTAGAAAAATATTAGAAACTTAAAGTTTAGCTGAAGCTTTATTTTTGCACTTCTCGTGTCAGAACATTTTTTTTCTGTTATTATTCGTAAATTTTACTGCTAAGTTGCATTTACCATCCTGTTATGGCTATGTGAATTTGGGAAAAACTTCAACATCTAACTAAATTTCTTCTTGTGACAAGGCACTTCAGAACCTCAATATCAAGTAAATGAACCAGTGCTTGGAACTTGAATGGCTCAGTGAGACTAATCAAGCCTGCATCATGGTCTATTTGAGAACTCAGTAGTTGATCTGCATTCAGTGTATTAAAATTGGGAAATTGAGTCCCACTTGGGTCAAGACAAGGAAGGACTGACCATGCTTTGCTTGGAGGTAGATGGATGAGCAGAATTAGCTGCCTGTGCCAGGTTTTGATCCACAGTCCTCACTGCGTGCAGAATTTCTGGTTTCCTGGCAGCACTGTCTTTGTGTTGCAGTGCTCCTAACTTAACTAATAAAATGAGGTCCTCAAAAGCAAGATTAGCCAGGACCATAACATCCATCCCTTACCTGTTAATACCTTAGTACAAACTCCCATGTACTTTTCTTGTTAAGTAGTTGAAGTATAAAACTCCAACCAAATCTTAAGTGTACAAGTTAAAAACTCTTGCAATTGATAAAAAATGGCAATTGGGAAACTGTTGAGGTAGAAGCTGTGGATTTTTCTTTTTTGACTATTTTAATGACTTATTTTCCTGCATCGGTTTTGATCACGCATGCAATATGTCTGTGGCTTCAGGCCAAACAAAGAAAAGCTCTTTTGTAGCCCTGAAATAAAAAGGAAAGGGCTTTGCTTTAAGTAATATTTTTCTTTAATATTTCAGTATTAATATTGATGTGACTTTGCTCCAGATTCTAATATAAGCTTCCCAGGGATGTCTGAATTATGCTGAACCCACTAGAATCAACTCCCCGAAACTTCACTGCTTGATTATTTTTGTATCACTTTCTGAGAAATTTACAAGTCCTAAATATATGTTCTTGGCTTTAGAACAAATCTGAAATATACATCTGGAGTGACAATATTTCTATTAAATAAATTAGACTGAATAGTTGATTTACATAGTGAATATCTTATTTTCTGCTGTTAATCTTCAGCAAGGAAGAGGCAAAGAGGCTGGATTTAAGGTCACAAGTCACGCCAGATCCCTTGGCTGTGACATGCTTGTCATGTCTCTCTAACCTAAGTTTCTGCATTGTTTCAGCAAGAAAAGAGTCCCCATGCTCTGTTTAAAATATTTAACAAAAACATTTGGGCTTTATTTGCCTTGAGCCAGTTTGCTGCATGTGGCTCTTTTATGTTGTATGTATTTCTTCAGATGCTAGATGTAAGGTGCAAATTTCATGTATTGGTTTGACAACGTGCATCAGGCAAATTTTAGTAACACAGCAGTGTTACTTTTAATAGTAGTACAGAGAAGAGCAAGTCCAAGGGAATAATGTGAAAACACATGCTTCTGACTGTGTTTGCTAGAGGCAAGTGAGAACATTGTATACAAATAAAGCTTCTGAGGTTGTACAGGAGTTAAAAAAGAAAATGTGTGTATGAATTATGTTGATACTAAAGGCCAGCATAACAAGCTTCTTGGAGTAGCTACATAACTTTTAGTGCCCGTAAGGCAGACTACATTATACTTACCTTGAATGAGTACATGGAGTACTTTGATCCTCTGCTACATTGCTAGCAGCCAGAAAATGTGGGCTTTATCTGTAGCATCCTTCTATGACACCACTTTAAGACCTGTTCAGTAATCAAACACTTGAAGTTCTGTATCATAGTTTGAGCTATATCATACAGACAGACTGTTTCTTTACAGAAGGTTTTCCACCAGACAGTGTAAGGATAAACATATTTAAAAGAATGCAGAGAGAATTGTTCTGGTAATAGAAGGGGAAGAATCCAGAAAAAAAAAAAAATCAAAGACCTTTATTTATGGGGAGGAAAAATTATTCATTGCTTTCCTGTCGTTTACAGAAACACGCTTTATGTCCTGTCCTGCAGAATTTTATCTTGATTTAATGCAATAGGCTGCAGAAGCTGCTGCTGATTAAGTAGAAAAGCATATTTATGGATAGCTAGGTGTAATCTAAGTGACTACTAAGAAAATCTATGCTTTCTATATTTATTCTGTGCAATGGAAGTGAAATGTGAAAAGTAAAGAGAAAATCAGATCTCCTGTACCTGGACTATTGCAATATAAACTGTTTGAATGAAATTCTTAACTCAATTACTGACAGAATTAGAAATTTTGATAATGGAAAATAAAAATTAGATGAGCTTATAGCTTCCAAGTACACCAGAAAAATCATGCTTATTACCAGGATCTCCTCACACAAGTTAATGCATAGTTCCTTAGGTATGGTTATTGGAAAATGATATTCTATTAATTGTTCCAAACATGTGTAAAGCTACCTATCCCCTAGTATAACAAATCTGCTCTATTTGTGGTGGTGATGATTAGGCTTGTTTTGCAAAACGATTGTGGAGATCAGCATGAAAGTATTAATTGCTCTCTTCGAACATTCACTTCTCAATTCAGTATTTTGTGTTGTATTAGGAACTAATAAGCTAATGAAGTTAGGAAAATGACTATATTTGACTTATGTCAAATAACTTTCCATGGTGACAAAGGTGTTTTCTTTTTAGGTAGTGGCCTAAGCTGTTATGTCGGCATCAAGTAAATCCAGTATCATTGATGACTGAAGGAATTACGAAATATTTCCTATAGACACCAGTGAGACAAAGCAGAGATATTCTTTATTATTGTGCTTCTCACTCTTTAGTGGATTCACCTAAATTTTGGCCTCTATAGACATTTTAAATAAGTATCAAATTGTTAGTGGCTAACTTGAAATTAGATTTAATAGCAGGTTAAAACTTGCAGGTACAATTTTTCCTTAGGTGTCTTTTTTTTTTTTTTATTTTCCCCTGCAAGAGAATAGATCAGATAAAGCACATTTTTGCTTTCTTTCAGTTGTTTTTTAAATTGTTTAATCTTCTTCTGGACTCCCTCAATAAAATTTCTGGGTTTTTTTGGGGTCTGTACAGGCTGTTAGTTTAACAGGCAGGCCGAAAAGTTGACAGCTACCTGTAGTATATATTTTGGTCAGAGGATAAGTACAATGTCTGCTTTGAATGCTTCTCTCTGTAGTAGTAATAGTGCATATTGAAATGACATATAATAAAATTCAGGTAAAACTCAAGTAAATTATGAGGAGTGTAAACTAGATACTTGGAAACCCTTAAAGTTTATTAGTACAAAGTAGGTTAAAATACTTGCATAAACTGAACTTCCTTCTCCATCAGAGAACCCTAATATGAAATGACACATGGAAATGGATTATTTCCGTATGAGTGAACTTGTAAGAACAAATGTGCTGCTCTAAATGATATCCAAATCAACTTTGAGAGCCCAAGCAATTTTTTAAAAACCTTGTTCTGACACAAGGTGTGGTTTCATCCTGGTGTGATTTAAGACCACTTTGTCACATGCCCCTGTAGAGTTTTCCTAGTTGCTCACCAGTGAGGGAGTGAATTTTATTAACTCGACACAGATACATGTATTTTAAAAATTGTTAACTTTCACCTAATATAATCTAGTGGTTTGGCAGTTCCTCCTGCTTCAACTGGAAATATTCCACAAAAGGCTAGTTAAAAGCAACATTTAAATGCAGTTCTGCTTATTTGGAAGTTAGTGTTTTGTATCTAGGGATATAATTTACTTCAATCTTTTTGTTTGTTTGTTTTGTTTTTTTATTATTCTTGGGCATTGAGCATGGTGACAAAATCTTACTCCCCAAAAAATCAAATAATTTTCTTACAGTTTATATCACATGACATGAGGACATGTTTTCCTTTTTGACAGTCTGGCAGGTATTGGTAATACAAGTTTAATGATTGCTGCACAATGGGGATAATTCCATGGAGTTCTAGTTTTTGAGAGGGCTTTTTAATTTCTTTGTTCTTGTAAAACCCACACAAAATGCAACAGAAAGAAATGAATGAAAGCAACACTAAAATTGAGAATGAAACATGTTGACACTCTTATGACTAGTCTTGAAATAGACCACTTAAACCCTGAAGTATGAATAATCTCATTCATTAGAATTTATTTTGATTAAGACTTGTCTTTCCTGAGGACAGAGTCTGACCAACAGCACTTAATTTTAAAATCTGTTACATTTTTGGCTTCCTGAAACCAAGATATGTCCATGTTAATGAGAAGATGCTGTCTGCTCAGCATTTCTGTAGTTTTGTTATTTTTACTCTTTGAAATAATACGCAGTGAGTGGGAGTATATGAGATCCTGCTCATAAAATATAAAATCTCAGTTACCCACATGAGAACATTTTAAATAATAAATGAGATAGCTGTGATTCAAGGCTTTTTCTCCTGACACCCTGACTAAGACACCTTCCTGCTATCTTTCTCTATCAAACAGATACTGCTTTTGTAGAATGCAAAGCCTCTCCAAGGGCACTTAGAATTTGCTGAACCACTCCTGATTTGGACTTCTGGATTTGTCAGCATGTCCTGTCTTGTGTTGGCTATTAATTATGGAGGGAGGGAAGGAACCAGTGGTGTGCCACCCTCATCTGAGCATGAAGTGAATGTGTTCTCTCAAGGTGCTGACCATCCCTCTGTTTGCAGAAGGAGCAGAGATCTATAATGTTATTCTGAGTGCTACTGAAAGGTACTGATAGCTGAAGGGGTTGCACAAATGCCCTTATGCTTGGTGTGATGATGCATCAAGATGTGGCTCTTCTCCTGATCTCTCCTGAGCAGGCAAAAAATAAGGGCAAAAACCTGCTCTTCATGCTATCTAGTATAAATATCCATCTGATTTAATTGGTATTACTACCTCTGAGTCCTAAGTGTGATTTAAAGCAAGCTTCCTTCCTGACCACATCTATCTTTCCGAGAAATTCAAGCCATTCACTATTTGTAGGGACTTGTATAATGTGAATCAGCTGGATTTAGCAAGCACAAGTCTATAGATCAAATTACTGCTATGTGCACTGGAAAAGTAACAAAGAATGCGTGGGCATTTTGGTGACTAACGGGACAAAACTACCCCAAGCTTTCATCTGAATTTTCTTTATAACTTCTAGTTTGAAATGTTCATGCCATATGTAGCATTTTCCAATATCCTGGTCCCATAAATACTCTCAGTTTCAGGAAAAGCCCTTTTATACCATTGCTTCATGCTGCAGAAATAAATAGACAATGGTAGTTCTTGCTTGTACTTAGAGCAACAGTAGTTGCTGTAATCACACCTTAACTCACTGCTTTGGGGCTATTGTATGCATGGCAGCTAAAACATGACATTCAGCATTGGTTTTACTTTTCTAATATGAAGTTGTTTGATACTTTAATCTCTTAAAGGATTATTCCCTTTCTATTATTACACGTTTGGTATACTGTTTGCCTAACTTTTAAATATTTTCCTTCAGTTGAAAAGAGTAGTTGCTGTTTATCTTGGAATCGTCTCTTATGTTATAGTTTACAAAGCATCACGTCTGTTACAAATGACCAGAGGACACAGCATTATTTAAATATCTTCAAGTAACCTCTTAAACTCAACATGTTGCATATTTTCAATCCAGGTGGATTTCTATGATAATGAAGGCAAATGTAGCTGAATATGGAGATGACCACAGTTTGTACTGTGAATAAGGGAATTTCAAATTTTCCTGGAACCTGTTGTTTGGCTAAGAAAAAGAGACCAGATGAACTGTATGGAAACTGAGCTTTCAAAGCACAAAAATAAGTTGCATGCTTTGAAACTTTAAAGATTAGCCTGAACACAAAAATTTAAAAACACGATGTGAAGAATTTAAAAACACAGAAAATGGTCTATGCTCTGGCTTGCTAGAATAAATCTATTAAGCTTAATTGGAATGGAAGCCCTTACAGAAAGGTTGATTCTTGGATACTGTAATCTTAACTGTAGAAACTGTTGCAGAAATCTTTGGTCATGTTAGTGTATGCTTTAACTGAGAACATAGTGTTGTTAATTAAGCAGATGAATGGGAATGCTTAAATCCAGGATGTTTCACTGCATTTATTGCTTTCCATATATTTTAGTAGAATTTAACACCTTTCCAGTTACTTCCTCCTACAGATAGCTCTTGTTTACTTAATTTTAAAAATTGTGAATTGATATGGGGCAGGCTGAACACATTAGTCAGCTGGGTATAACAGAAGGCCCTCAGTAAAAACAATACTGAAAATTAACTTGAGCTTGGCTTGCTTCAACCTTAAGATTTCTATAAAAGCTCTCTTCAGTTTTTGTAACATTAGCCATTACCATCCCTCATACTGGAGTCCATAAATGATCTAACAGCACTTCTTTGTTGATATTCTTAGGAGATTTTAGGTGAGCAAGCACCACAAAAGATCTCAGCATTTTGCTTTCCTTTTTTCTGACTTTTAGAGCATATTGAGGCTGGAACAATGATTTAAAATCTCACATACAGTAAGTCTGTGATTCATGCAGTTAGGTAAGTAAATGATACAGTAAAATGTGTGCACAGTTGGGTTCAGAGCTTAATGCTTGGGCTATTATGCCAGTAATGAGTGTCTGAAGTAACATAACAAAGACTTGAAATACTGTGTTTCTCTAGAAAAGAGGCTGCTTTTCTTTTGTAGTTCAGGAGTGTTGTCAGTCTTTCCTAAGTATCATAAAGCATCTAATGCTAAATATAATCACAAGTAGCAGTCACCTAAATAATGTCTTGCATGTTGATGGGACTTTTGTGCCATGTGCACAGGCAGGGAGCTAAAAGACTAAGTTATATAAGTTTTCATTTCAAGGTCTGACTGCTTTGTTTGTATATCATTCTCAAGAATTATGAGTAATACATCTCTTAAGCCAGAGCAATTGGAAGAAGATTTCAGTATCTTAAATCCTGTAAATTGTAGCTGAATAAAATAAAGTATGAGGCTGAAGTGCCTCATCAGACAAGGACTGAATAGCAAGAGCAGAGCAAAAGCTTGGAGTTGGGGAGGTAAGTAAAATAACTGACGAGTAGATTAGGTGATGACACAGCACGAAAGAAAACTTGAACAACAATTTTCTACTTAACAAATAGTTATTTACTGCCTGGTCACTAAGCAGTAGCTTATTCTGTTCCACCATCTCTCAGGACTTATTTGCACACAAAATGGCTAAAAATTTTGATGTTAAAATGCAGCCTGAAACAAAATCAGCCACTGTCTCCTGTCATGACTTTAATGCAGCAGGAGAAGGTCTTTGTGCTGCTGTTGTGATAATGGCAAAAAAGGGAAGAAGCAGGGAACAAACTTATTAAAAGCAGTGTAAGGTTTGGGAGATGGAATGACATTGAAAGAACGGGAAGGCATTTTTAACAGCTCCTCCTCAGAACAACTTGGGAACAGTGAGGCCAGGGAAGAATTTACAGAAAAAAATCAAGTCATGTCTGTGCCTGAGACAAAGGATCTGCCCATGTGACCCAGGAGAGGTCTGGCTCTGCGTTTCCTGTCCATATGTGATACAGATTCTATAAAACAAGAAAACATTAGGATGAGGAGCCAGAGGGAGATACAAGGGTAACAACCACACTGACTGTCTTGACTTGACATTTCACAGAATGGTTTGGGTTGAAAGGGCCCTCTAAAATCACCTGGTTTCAAATTCCCCAATTTCAATGAACACAGCTTCATCCAGGATATTTCTCAAGTTCAAGCAGTTATAAGGTTTGTTCAGTGCAGTCCCTCCATCTTCCCTGAAACAATCTCCTGATCCTTCAAAAATCTAAACTCTCAATTGCACTAGAAACCATGCAGATAAAATTTTGATGCATAAACATATTTCACTTCTGACTGCTGTTGGACTTCTTTGAATATCAAAAATTCACAAGAGAAAAAATGAAATATATCATGTTTGATAAGTCCAAAGAAAATCTGGATTCGAATGGCAGGCTCTTTTAAAAGGGAAGTCTGAATTAGAAATCTTGTCTTGCCTCAATTCCTACCCTGTATTATTGGGGTAATACTTAATTTCTCATAGTTTTTTGTTTGTTTGTTTGTTTGTTTTTCTAAACTGTGTAAGTAGTTGGATCAAAATTCTCTACTCAATGTATTTCCAAACGTTGTAGACCAAAGTAGTCCCATCCCCTTTTGATTGTCCTGATACTAACTGGAGATAATGTTGAAATTCTTTTCCAGATAATAATTTTTTGTATAGCTGTAAGTTAGTTCAAATATCTGTATTTCAATATTAAGAATTATATTTTTAAATTTTGGGAGGATAAAGGAGTATGGGTAGTGTTTTGAAATATAAAACAAATTTAATAAATTTTTGGATCAATTTTCTGCAAGTTATGAAAGAAGCACAATGTAGGCTGCTATTTACCAAAAATTCTGCCTTCATAAAACACTGCCTATTGATTTATGTAACCTGTGTTTGGTTTGTGCTGTCAATATGGTATTTTGAATGATATAATTTAATTTCATCTTCTTAAGCTCAGTGAGTTCAGCTACAAGGTCTTCAGACATCTAAGAAATATGCTGTAAAGGGCTGCAATATGACCTTTGGTTTTCTATACTGTAGATAGTTTGTCTTGGCAAAAGAACGCATGCTTGTGAAAGGGACACTTCTGTTTGTTTTGGGTATTTTCAGATGGAAGTAATCCTTCTACATTCAGTATTCATTTAATATCCTTCTACTTGTCTATTTCAAGCTTGTCGTGGTGGCGGTGTGCTCCTCATCTCTGAACTGATGCACTGTGAGTTCTGTATTTTTTAATAGGGATTTTCGTGCCTTCAAAGCCTTGTGTCTGTCAGAATGAGGAGGTTACCATACAACACTGGATTTCACACAGTAATAAATGCTAGTAGAAAAAAGACTAAGATATCAGTGACCTGACAAAGCAAATGCATAACACTTTTTACACAGGAAACTATTAAATTTGTTCTATGATTTCTTCTCTAAATTAATTTCTTGCAAGTTTCTGATGCAATATCCAGTACATTGTAGTACAAGAATCCTTGAAAACAATTTGAAACACTTGATGATGGGCTAGGAAGATATTTACCAATGTGATTATGGTGCAAATACTGTCTTTTGCCTAATGGAGGCTGGAGAGAGGTAGAACTCTGGCCATTCCCCACTGTTCTCACTGATACGTGAAAAAATGCGTAACATATGAGCAGCACACTGCTCATAAAATACATAAATATGAGCAGCCCACTACAGTGCCTGCACTGTGCCTGCACTTAGATTATCAGATCTCAAGGAACAGTGATGTTGCCTAAGCTTTCCAGTTCCTCACCACTTTCAAGAAAAGTCAAGTAACCTGTTAACCAGGCGAAAGATTAGAAAGATGTGTGGCAACCCTGGGTGTACGGACAGACTGGGAGATGAAACTCTGGAAAGTAGTGCCATGTAAAGGGACCAGGGGTTCCTGGTCCATGGCCAGATGGATCTGTGTCAGCAGTGCCCTGGCAGCCAGGAGGGCCAGTGGTGTCCTGGGGGGGATATCAGGCCCAGCATCGCCAGCTGGGCGAGGGAGGGGATTGTCCCACCCTGCTCTGCACTGGGGCAGCCTCACCTCCAGTGCTGGGGGCAGTTTTGGGTGCCACAGTATCAGAAAGAGATAAAGCTATTAGAGTGTCCAAAGAAGGGGTATGAAGATGGTGGAAGGTCTAGAGGAGAAGCCATATGAGGCACGGCTAAGGTCACTTGTCTTGTTCAGCCTAGAGGAGACAGAGAAACTTCGTAGGAGTTTTACAGCTTCCTCCTGAGGGGAAGCAGAGAGGCAGGCACTGATCTCTTCTCTGTGGTGACCAGTGACAGGACCTGAGAGAAGGGCCTGAAAGTGTGTCAGGGGAGTCTGAGGTTGGATATTAGGTAATGGTTCTTCCTCCAGAGCGTATTGGGCACTAGAACAGGCTGCCCAGGGCCGTGGCCACAGCCCTGAGGCTCCCAGAGCTCAAGAAGCATTTGGACAATGCTTTCAGGCACAGGGTGTGACTCTTGGGGATGCTGCTATGCAGGGCCAGGAGCTGGACTTTGATAATATTGGTGGGTCCCTTTCAAATCAGGATATTCCATGATTCTGTGACATTTTAAAGATGTTATAATTTTTCATCACAGTGTTTCCCCTTAGTAATGATCTGGAGGGATGTCAGAGTAGTTTCTCTTCAATTTAGCCAGATACATTAAGAAACTGGGAGAGAACCCTTTGAAGTGTGCCTTTAACATATTTTGTAAAGAGAAGGGAAATTTCCATCAACTGGAGAAAATAGTTTCATTTCATTACTGAGAGCATTGGATAGGAAGTTATATAGGCAGAATCTGTAAATAACTTTCTCAAGAATAATTCTAGGCAATATACCTCATGGAAAGTAAATCATATCAGGACATGATTGTTACATAGTTGTAAGTGCTCTTAAGACAAGGCTTACCTCATCTGACTTTTCACTAAAAGGCAGAAAAGGCTAGTGACACAGACCAAGTTAAAAAAATAAAAATGTTTTCATGATAAAACGAATACATTATTTTAAGGATGGACTCATCTAGTATGTGGTTTTATAGTAGATGCTGCAGCTGTGGGATCTGGAATGCTTTTGATCATCATTGGCTCTTGGATTGCTTAATGTTAGAAAAGCTTGCAAACACGAGACAGACCTGAGGAAGCAATAAGTAAATAAAATAAAACCTGGGTGGGATCCATACACAGGGGTTGCTGTGGGACATCACTCTGAATTGAGCTTTGGTTTTCAGACAGCACTTGGAAGTGGCACCACCCAATTTTGCAACAGTTGTCACAGGCTTCTGAAAGGACTAGCTCCCTGTTTTGTGTCACTACTGAAAGCAAAGGGCAACTCCGATTTATACGAACTTGTGAATATCAAGCACAGGCAAGGCTGTGTTAGCTGTACAGGTATGACAACATCAGGAGACTGGGGGAAAAAAACACCCAAAACACAACTAAAGCTGCAATGCATTTGGAAAGGAATAAAACCATGGTATGCCTTCCAAAGAGGCTAAGATACATTATTTGAAAGGGTTGAAAGATGAACTTGTTTTAATGTAAGTATTTTTGGGAGGGAGAGCCTTTCGATTGAAGACTGTTTTTTAATATAGCAGTAAGTGATGAATTCTGTCATTGAAAGGTGAGCATAGACAAATTGAGCATTGAAATGAGGAGTTGTATTTAACAGCACGAGCAGCAAACCATAGAAATGTCTTAGCCATGGATATGCTCACTTTAACCTCATTTGACCTTTGAAAAATTGTTTATCTCAAACATTTCTTTGAGCTGCAGGTTTGACTTACAGGCTTCGGGCAGAAATATTCAAGTCACTTGGCTTGTACCAAAGAAGTCAGGCTCAGCGTTTTGCAATGTTATAGCTTTTAGAGTATAGGAATCTGTGTTGCAATACATAGTTAGATTGCTTGACCCAAATCACAGCTTGTACCCATCCCAATTATTCTTCTGTACTCATCATTCAGGCAAGAAAAATTGACTTTGCCTGTTTCTCACCTGTGCAACTGTTAAGCTTTTTTCCAGTAAAGTGTTCAAGGATTTTGAGATCTTTGTGGTTCATAGGATTGCAAAGGATGTCAAGTTATTCAAATGCAAATGCTGAAAGAAATCTGGCAATTAGTGTCATTATGCAATAAAATATGGAATATTAAATGAGTCTGTTAAATGTTTGTTTAAAGATGTTTATGTAAAGCGAAATTCTATCATGACTAAATATACTTCATGTCACCATGTTTAAATAACTTTACAGAGCAGTCAGTGTAGGAAGCTAGCATGCTGATCACAGAAATTCATATTGTCATGCTTCTTTGATGTATTGCATGAATAAATATGGTAGCTTGAGGAATGCACATAAAAAATATTGCCAATACAAGATAAAACCAGAATTAAACCAGTGAAGTGTGCTTATGGCTTCTCATACTGTACTTTGCAACATTGCTAATCCATGGCAATCTGTTATGTCCTTATATTTCCCAAGGCTTTCACACCCACCAGCTTGCATTTTCCATAAAAATTTATATAGAAACTTGAATATTTGAGTTGAATCCACTTTAATTTTCCTTCTGTAATTAAGTCTAAAAGTGATATAAAGGAGTGATCTTTATTCTCCAACTTGGAACTAACCATTACAATTATATGGAATAACTGATAAACTTATGAAAACTAGATATGCAGGCAATTAAAATATTCAGGTTTTTTCCTTCTCTTTAGAGTATTTTTTAAAATCAGGCCAAGTTGCTATTTGTGTGTGGAGAAAGTCAATAAAAATAAATAACTACTACTACTACTACTAATCCGTCTAGTGTAACTTCTGCTTTTATACCGACCTACCAATATGCATGTCCATGGCTTTTTCTTTAAAATTGTTTAACATTTTTCAGCATAGGCAAGAATTCTCATGGTGACTGAAGTACTGAATGGCCCACAGGAAAAGATACAGTGTGAAACAGTCAAAAATATTAGTGCTTCAAGAAATGGGATATTTGGTACAAATTGTAAATGT
Source organism: Picathartes gymnocephalus (assembly GCA_013390045.1). Lineage (NCBI taxonomy): Eukaryota > Metazoa > Chordata > Aves > Passeriformes > Picathartidae > Picathartes > Picathartes gymnocephalus. The sequence goes on from WEKY01051474.1 coordinate 14,494, forward strand.
GTATTTCTTAAGTCAGGTGAAATCTTGGCAGCTGTGTTTCTTAGAATATGTGAGGTAGAGAACTCCCTCGCTAGAATCTGTAATCATAAAAATCAGGGTTTGTTTCCCCCTTGCAGCATTAAAAGCATCATAAGGTGAAACACTGATCACTACTGAACACTCCCCAGGACATCTGGACAGAAGGAACTTGAAGAATACAAAAGAAAAGACATCAAAAAATCCTAAACCCATAAGTATACCAAGTCAGACTTAAAATGCCTATTCCTTTAAGTTTCTCAAATTTTGCTCTATTTCTTTGTTTGGTATAATATAAACTAAACCAGTGACATGGTTAATCTTAATCTCATACCTCATATATTTGTTGACAAGTGTTTTCTGATGTAAATTCTTTATTACAAAACTCAGCTTGGTTTAGTTGAAACCAACTTCATCTGAACAACAAAAGCAGCTTGATAAAGAAAAAATTGAGTTTTATGACTGGTGATTAATACCATTAACCCTGGTTCAGCAGAGATGTCTGATGAACAAGTTCAATTCACTAGGTCAACTTTCGTTTGACCTAAATTATGTGAACATCATGTAATTGTCATTATAAAATTGTTCTGAAGAAAGTTGAAGACTTTAGTGGTAGAAATTTGAATCTTATTGGAAAGCTCTTAGAAGGTAAGTAGACATGTCTAGTAAGAAGCTCAGAGAGGGCTTTTTTGTCAGAATTGAGTGTGCTCATTAGAACTTCTACAACACATTGCCTTAGTATGCAGAAAACTATTAGTGAATAATGAAAATACATAAGTGAAAAAATGCAAATGGAATCCTATCGAGTTTTTGTAGCCTAAAATTGATTTATTCCCTTGCTAATGTAGGCTATAGTAACACTCTGCAACCTGACCATTAAAGGGTGGGATTTTTGATGGGCTGGTAATGCAGGGTGCTGAAAGAGGTTTGTCTGTCTTGTAAGACCATTACCCACAGGCTAATGCACTGAGTTGTAGCCAGCTAATGAAAACGAGAAGGGATGAACCCTGGGAGAGGCAGAAGAACAGAGCAGAATTTTATAAGCATGTGCAGCTAAGGAAACTGTGCTTAAAAGCAAAAGAACAGATTTTAAATTCATTGAAAATTTCTTGAGAGCTGTCAAATTATTGTGGATATATGTACTCAATTACTGTGGAAATTAGCATGTTTCTTTTCTTTCCACTCTAATTTTGGCCATCTCTTGTGTAAGTAGAAGAGCAAAGTTAAATCTTAATCCAAGAACATACTGCAAGTCAAGATAATTAAGCCAAATAACTTGTTTTTAAAGTGACTGCTAAATATTCATAAATTCTGAAATGAAATTTTAAAAAGTGAACTTTTTACATGACTTTCCAACTTTTAAATGGCCTAAATAATCTTTGATATTGTGACTGGAGCACTTCAGAACATTTTCCTGTTTAGCTAGTAATTACTTAAAGGTAGAAGCTATTAGCTGGTGCCAGCCTTAAAGAAAACATATTAACCAGCAAACAGATAATGAACTACTTGGCTAATGAATGGTATCCTCACCAGGACTGCCAGTGGCAACGGTCTATTCTAGTCTAAGTAAACCAGAAAAGATTAAAGATGTTGAAATTGCATCATGATTTTTTTTATAAAGTTTATAGGAGTTTGAAATGCTAGGTTTTCCTGAGGAAGAAATTTCTAGTCATGTCTTTTAGGGATAAGTGATTATTATTTTGGTGGTGGAAAAATCTATCTTTCTGTTTCAAATATATTGTTAACTCTTTTGTTAGCTTACAGTATTCAAACATGGGCATAAAATTTTTTTTGGCTATTATTCAGAGAAGAACTAGTACAGAATTCTGGATTTCAGCACCTCTATGCCTTTCTTCTGTGGCTTACAAGATGTGCATCTTTTATCAGTTCAATATTCGTTTATATAAAGCATCTTTAAGCTATCTGGAATTGACTTTTCATATGATATAACCAAATATCAGGATAGTAATTACGATGTGCATCTGGAGCAATTCTCATTATTCTTGCTCATGTTCAACCCTGGAAGAAATTGGCTAAACTTCTCATTTTTTTCTCAGATCATCTAAAAAACCTCAAAGTGTTAGATTGCTTCAGACAGTACATAAGTGTATGCTAGATTGCCAGAGTGATAACAGAAATTTGGGCAGGAAAACTGAAGCTTTCTTAAGAAAACAGTTGGAAAAACTTTGTTTTGAAGATACTTAACAAAATATCAGACTTTTCAGACCATGAAGGATAACATAAAGTACCAACAGCTGCACAGGTGATATGCAGTGCAAATCCTGCTCTCTCTTCATAGGAGCACTTTACATCAATGGCCATAACATTTGGGAACAGGGAGTTATAAGATGGATGGCATAAGATCTGTTGCATTTTGAAGATGAAGGAGAGCTCCAAGGAAGCCCTGTAAGGCATCACTGCAAGCAAAGGACCCCTGGGATGGGCTGGAGGATGTGGTTGTGTGGATGCAGGCAGATGTAGGCACCAACATCCTTGTAGGGTGGCTGTCTCCCAAAGCTCTGCTCTCAGTCAGGATCCAAAATCCAGGACTGCTTCCATGTTGAACACTTTGAGAACCCTTTCTGTAACGTGAAATGAAGTCATGTAGCTTTCAAATTTGAAAGATAGCAACCAGGGGTGGTGCAAAAGCATAGAACTCCTACAGTTTTTCTATCCTGCTAACTCACTCCAGGTGTTAGAGCAGAGGGACCATTATGAAAAATATATGTCTTGTCAAATTCTAGCTCCTTTTTCACTACACAATTTATAAAACAAATGATTTCCTGAATTTAGTATGCAGTCAGGCTTTTCTTCTCATGTTCATTGATATTTTTTCCTAGATGCAAATTCCAGTGACAGGATGGTACTTATGCTAATTGAGACAATTAAAAGTGCTGGGTTGTGGTGGGAAAAAGATTTTTTTTTTTCCCTTGGTAGGAAGTTAGCTCTTGAGCCTTTGATTAAAAGCTAGTAAGGAGTTGTAAAATTTTTATTTTTGTTCTTCTCTGGGCAGAAATATAGAATCTTGAAAGAGAGTGGTCTGAAGATACAAGTGGTAAATATTCTGGTATCCTAACAGGAAGCAAGTAACCACAGTCTTAGCAGAGTTGTATCCGATGGAGACCTGTCTTCACCTCTCAAGCTGACAGTAATTTTAGCATTAAAGCAACAATTGCATTGTAAAATCTTTTCAGACTCAGACCTACCAAATGCATTTCATATCATATTTTAGTACTTTTTCTCCTTAATTTTAACGTGAACAGGGTTGAATCACTTCAGCTGGCAGACATGGCAGTTCCATAGGGCTTTAGACAGGGAATAAAGAAGTAAAAGGCTCTCAGCTCACTACCAGCTTTTATCAGCTGTGATACAGAACAAAATGTCATCGGTTTCAACTATGTTTGCACTCAGTCTGATATTGCTACCCACAAGGCATCTGCTGTAAGATTTAATTTTGTCACACTGGTAAGTGTTTTTACCAGGGGAAATAGTTGAATGTGTGCAGTTAATGATAGGACACGTCTGCTGTAGTGCTGTCAAAAGCATCCATCTAGATGTAAATATTTTACATAAGCTTAAAAAGACAAAGGCTAACATGATTTCTGCTGTTTGTACACACATCAGTGCTGCAAAGGGTAAAACATCAGTCATATTTCTCTAGAATTGGCTAGGGATATGAAAATCTCTAATATCTTGCTACTCAGATTACAAGCACATTTCTACTGACCTCTCTTAATAAGAAAGATGCAATCTCTGCAGGGGGAAAGAGATAAAAGGGCAGAGAGAATAGAAGATAGCACACTCACCTGTTGGAGATTCAGAATTGCTCTTCATTTTTTGTTATATGCTGTAATGGATCCTGTTCATCAGACTTAAAATTTAATGGGTGTGTGGGGCATACAGGGAAATAGATACCAACTAAGTAAAGAATCCTTTGGATTGGAGAATCATTTGGAAAATGGTAACACACTATTTGAGTAAAGGAACAGCCAAAAATCCAGCAGAGAACAGCCTTGTTGTTAAGTGACCCTTTGCTGTTTCAGATGTGCAGATCAGAATATTCTATGCTGTTGTTTTACTGTGTATTGGCTTTGGCTTTGGCTCTTGTACTTTTTGTGTACTTTCAGAAGCTTGAAAACTGAAATTATGGAAATGACTAGAATATTTGGCTTGTCTTCTTCACTTTTCCATTTTCTTTCTATTTATATCAAATAATAATTTTTCCCTTTTCCAGTTAATTTATAGCTGGAAAAAATACAAAACTTTAAAAAAAATGTGGATTTTAGGTTTTTGGGGCTTTTTTTGTCACTAACAACTTGCTGTCCTCTTGTAGGGGCATATAGGCTGCTAAAATTTGAGTTCCAACATCATGTTCCTGGGTCAACTGCCAGAACTGATTTTAGGCAAACCCTATGTCAGCAGGCTAAAGGGAGATGTGCACCATGCTCTGCAGCAGACCTTGGGTGCACAACAGCTGTGCTGGCAGTGGTTAAATCTTCAGTAACATCACTGAGTGCTGCAGAGGAACACATTCTGGAAGGCATGTTGAGTAGGAGGTTCCAGTGTCCCTTCCTCCCTCTCAGATGAACCAATGCATCTTGTACTTGGCTACCAGCACTGCTATTTTCTCCTGCTGAATGTTCCTAAGACAATTTGCTTTCACAGTAAACCAGCACTTTCAAGTTGCATTTATTCCTTTTGATGAACTGTTGCAAGTTTTTTCCTTCTAAAATGACTACTTTATCTTGAAATAGCAAGTGTTAAGGGAAGTTTAAAAACATAAACTCAAGAAAGCTTGAGAATTGAGCGAATTCATGTTTTTGATTATTTCAAGTATACACACTGTTAAGGAGAGAGAAAATTGAATTCTCTCACCTGTTTTATATACTGGTATAGATTTGACCCAAAATTATTATTTTCTTTATATGAAACTGAAATTCACAGCCAAATTGAAGGCAACTTCCTTCTTTCTTCCCAGTCAAATGTACTGGTTAATATGAAAAGACAGCTTTGAAATACCTGTAATCACCAGACTCCCTAAGACTGATCGCTTAGTGTGGTGCTCTGCATTGTTGTAAGGTCTTTGTTGGTATAAAATATGACTTTTCTTTTCCTTTTCTGTTAGGTGGAAAGACATCTGTACTGTCTCATAGGAACAGCACTGGGGACCCTTAAAAGTATACATATATTCATGGCTTCTGCCTGGTTTCAGTAATTTTTGTTAAATTTTTTTTTTTTTTACTTTGTGAAGATTTTTAGCACATGCCTTTCAGTTCTGAATGTAAAAATGTCTGTTCTTGGCTCTTTTCCTTGACTAGTCCACTTTCATTCTACCGTATCTTTGTGTCTCCCAAGGACATTACATCGGTAACTTCTATTCTAAACCTCGTGATTTTTTTTCCTCCCCTATTGTTTGATAGTAAAAGGTTTTACATTTGTTGTTAATTTCACACATTCCTGGTGAGGAAGAATAGTTGTCATTGTTCTAAACATGAAGTTGTATTTTTTATTTGTCATGCCTTTCATGCAGGGCTTGGATGAACTAGTGTTTGTACAAGTGACATGACAGGGAGGATCATTATTTCTATTGCTGCCCTCTGGGGAATTCACTAAATTGGATGTGAAGTTTCTGATATTTTCAAGCTCAAGTATTATGTTCTCTTATGGCAGTTGCTTCCGCTCTTTCTTTCTCAATTTTTAGTTTTTTCTTTCATTAATGTCTTTCTGTCCTCTTCAAGTTCTGCCAGAAAATCCATGTTAGCAGTAATGTTACATTTCACAGCATCCAAATATGTAGTGATTTTACTCACAGAGCCCAAGCTGCTGCTTACAGCTCTGAAAGTTGAAGTTTTTCCTAGATTTACTAGGGTACAGAATAATTTCTTAGCATTTAAAATTTCTGTTTGAACCACAAAATGGTTGTGGAGTAATATTTCATCAGATGACAGGAATACATTTCCCAGTACTTGAAGGGCAAGGGTTCAAATATAACCACGTGATGGTGTTTTTTGGGTTGGTTTGATTGGGTTTTTTATTTGTAATTTTGGTGGGTAGTTTCCTTTAATAGTGGCCTTCACTAAAATGGCCTGTGGTAATCTCTGCTTCATAATACCTCAAACAAGTAAAATCCAACCTTCTATCTCGGTTACGGGGTTTTTTT